>CAEFZX010010177.1:0-13984 GCA_903066825.1 Alfaro cultratus
CTCTCTTTCTAGTTACCTAGAAAGAGAGAGAGATAACCCAATACACAATTGTTAAGTGTTCAGGTATGAACTGCAGCGTTTCAGGGTCAGAAATAAAAGTGGAAAGGGTCAGAATTACAATATGTGGGCAGGAAATGATGACTGGGTGAATTGACCTGGTGCTGCCAATGGCTTCAATCAGCGTCGGTATGTGAAAGCAGGCGTTGAAAGTACTAAATTATCATGTCTAATGAATACTAAAAAATTGCCTTGACATGGCTGTCTAAAAATGTCAATTAGACCATCAAGTCTACTTTTCATCCCCAGAATCAGAACCAAACACGGAGAAGCAGCATTCACATTTTACACTCGTCTTATCTGGACAAAACTTCCAGAAAGCTGCAAAAATGCTGAAACACTCAGTCCCTAAAACCCATTTGCTTAGAGCTGCCTTTGACTAATAACAATTGGAACATCATAAATTGTGGTTTGTTTCTCAACCTGTCATCACTTCCATTTACTGCAGTACTTTTCAGTCCTGGTCATCCAGGCACTCTGCCCTGAATATTTCAGGCATTTCCCTGTTTCAGCACATGTCATTTCAATTGATGGCTGATTAACAGGCTTTTGCTGAACTGCAGTAATCTGAATTGGGTGTGTTAAAGCAAGGAAACATCTAAAACATGCAGGGCAATGTGCTTTGAGGAACAGGGTTGGGAAACACAACTTTACTGTAATGTCGTTTCGTTTTTATTTTAATCATGTTAAGCACTTCAAGTTACCCTGTGGCTAAAAATGTTCTGTACAAATAAAATTGCTTTGCCTTGCTTCATCATTTAAGGTGCTTAAAAAGAAATACCAGAGTAAACCTGCGCTGAAACATCCTTTCTTGTTGCTATGCAGTGGTCATCTTTCTGAGGCTCAAAAAAATCCACATTTGTTTAAGAAAGAAAAAAAGACTAATTTAGCTGTTTGGAAATACATAATAGTCATGTTTTGGAAACTAAAAGAGTGCCATTCATCACACTTAAATGCCATTCTTTTAAAAGCAAAGTTGGAAAGCTGCAAGCCGTATGACATGTCTCACGTAGGGACAAAGTTGTATCTCATCGGAATACATGCAAGAAGTTCTAAAGTTTCCACTATTTGGTCTAGGATAAACATATAAATATCAAATGAAAGTTAGATTTCTACATCATTGACAGGAAATGATAGGATAGAATATAGAATTTGAACTTTTTCCCACAGCATTGATCAGCAAAGACTTAAAAGGTCTAAATAAGCACTAACAACCTGAGCACTGTGATAATCTCCTATTTTATTTTTGATTGACTTTTAGCCAGTTACATTGGTCGTAGGAAGATATTTCTCCATCGGCTAAAAACGTGACTTCCTGAGATGACTCTATCTGCAGTGTGAAAAGTCAGAGATTCCTGAGTCCAAGATGAGAAAGAAGCAAGTGAAGAATAAGATGGGTAGAAAGAGAAGGGAACGAATAAATTATGATTGAAAACAGTGGATGAGAGAAACTTTTTGAAGAAGATCAGCACAAAGTGAGCATATAGAGAGAAAAGAAGGAAAGCAAAAAAATAAATAAATAAATAAAGGAAAGAAAATTGTTGAAGGATGAAAGCAGATGGGATTTCAGTGTACTATTACTGGCCTTTGTATTGTTTTCTACTCTGTTTCAGCTTTTGCGCAATCCTAAGTTGTCTTTGTTTTATCTCTTCCAGGACAGAAACGAGGTGGACGACACGTCAGAGGGGTGTGGAATCACTAACCGCACACACGTACAGTATGATTGGTAGGTTCTGTTCTTCCTGTCTTCCGATGTGTTTGCAGCAATAAACATATTTTAATCATGCATGCACATACAGCGCAGCCTCAGGAAGGTGCCATGGTGTTCATATAGCTATTCATTATCACTCTAAATGACAGTTATCATTTTATATAGGAAGCACACTTGTATGGCGGTATACTCTTGCTTTAACTCTGATTAGAAGAATGCTGTTGCCTCTAAGGACGTGGGTGTATAACTCTCGCTTTTTAAAGATCTGGTTTCTGTTTGGTTTACCAGAGAAGGATGCAAGAGCTATAATTAAAAAAAGAACTTCTGAAAAAGTTCAGATTTTCTGAAAAAAATAAAAAATGTCACTGGTTCAAATACACCCCCTACCTACTTTTGCTCCCTACCTGCATGTGATTAAATATCTCTTAACTCTGACTGTATATTTGACTACTTTGACTTGCACAGTTGGTAGTTGATTTAAATTGGAATTTTTTTTTTTTGAAAGGCCTGCTTTACTAAGTTCAAAACCGGTCAGCTATTGTATTTTGGATCACTGTCTGGTATTTTGGATCACTGTCTGGCAGAACACCTGGTTCTGTTCACGTTTCAACCAAGCTAGCTGTTCATTTGAGCTAAAGCTGAAGAACTTAAGCTTCACATAATCTATGTTCCATTAAAACATTTAAGTGTGAACAAAAGAGAAAAAGAAATTTGCAACGGAGGCAAAAATGTTTTCACAAGACGGCTGACGGTTCGTTTTCTTACCCTTATAAGCCATGAACTGCAAGATACATTCCAACTTAACATTTCTTGTCATGAACATAATCTTTAGTGAAGGACAGATAAAACATAAACAAATCTTGCTCAGACTGATGTTTGTAAAAGCTTGAAAATGATTTCTCATCTCTCATCGAAGAAGTGACCTTTTAAAGGACCCACATATGGGTCCTGTCCATCACAGCTGCCCCCTCTCTACAATATTTCTATGCCACATTAGCCAAAACCCTCTGAGGGAGGTGAAATTTAGTAGGAAAATTGTTCTTATTGTGATGGAACAAGGTTAACGGGACATTTTAGAAGGCATGTTTTCACCCTAGGAAGTTTGAACTCTGCCGACATGTGGTCTGCACGTTTGTGTTAGGGGTCGATGTGCGCATAGGAACGCTTGGGTGCTGCGCGCGTATCGTGCAGCTGAGTGTTTGTGCGAATGTGTGTCTGTAAGTGCCTGTGTGTCTGTCAGTAGGGGTGTCGGGCGAGGAGGTGGGATCAGTCTCACATCACTGGGCTAAAAGCAAGCCTGCGCAACACCTCATAAATCTCACCTCTTGCTACAAGCACAAGCCCCCCTTCTGACGTAGCTGCAGCCGTGCATGCTCACACAGACCGCGCAGGTAGTTTGTGGTGGCAGCTGCACGCAGGTTGATTATGTCAAAAGCAAGAGAGAAATTGGAAAAATAATATGATGTATGATGTGTCTGTAAGCTGTTGGAACAAAGCGCCACTTATTGAAAATCATTTCTTTTCAAACCAAAAGAAGCAGTAACATCTGGCTTTGTTCTGCTTCTGGCTAAAACCCTCCAGTGCTCTGTTCAGTTTTAGCTAAATGTGCGGTATATTTTTATTTAAGAACTTCTGCTACCCTCTTACACTTTCCACCTGTCTTCAACGACTTTCGGGAAGCGAGTACGGACATGTAGAGCTGTTATCAGATTTAGAGAAGAATTTTTCGTTGCTACAAGCCAGATCTCATTTATAACCGTTTAATAAGCAGTCGCAACCAGAGAACGTTTACAAAAGCTGTGAGTTCAGCCAAACTTCACTGTATTTATTAAGTCTTCAGTCTCCTTGAACCTCCTTACATTTTCTCCCATTACAACGTCAAACCTGAAAGTACAAAGTTGTGCATTAATGTGAAGTGGCAGTAAATACACACTGTTTTCAAAAGATTTTACAACTAGTCTGAACACTGCAGCGTGCATTTCTGTGGTCTTACAGTTGCTGACAGAAAGTTGTGAAAAGTTCTGCTTGCTATCTGCCAAGCGCGACAAAGGAAACATAGCAAACATGTGAAAGAAGATAGTGGGCAGGACAACAACCCTAAACTGGTTTAGATCAAAGGTTACTGATGTGTTAGAACAACCTAGCCAAAGTCCAGACATAAGTCCAGTTTAGGATCTTTGTCAGGACTTGAAAATTTATATTCACACACAGTCCCCACCTTGATTTGAATTTAAAAGATTTCCAATCACGGATTTGCAAATATTTATGTTTAAATTGTTTTTGTAATAAGTGTAGAAAAAAAAAAAAAAACATTGTCCTTTACTTCATAATTATGGTATACACTGGTTTTAATATGAAGAAGTGCCATCTGAAAAGATATATACTGCTCTGCATCAAAACTACACTGACTTGAATGATATTAGTCTCTAATGTTAATTATAGAGATTATAATCCACAGATCCAAATGGTTAAACACACTTTGGAGTTTTGATTCAAATGTATTGCTGGCTATGTAAAAAAACTGAAAATTCTCTTCATTTCTTCAGTTTCATCCAGGCTCTATTGGTGCTATTAATAGTTATTTAAAAGTTGTTTTTGGTTGTTTTGTTTTGGGGTTTTTTTTAACTCATTTTATTCATAAGTGAATAAATCACAAAAAATGTCTTGTTATCCTCTTTATTTCCACCAGTAGTTAGCCAGGTCCCACTAGTTGGTTGTTACGTCTGACCCAGCTTTGTGACAGAAATTCAGCAGTTGCAAATTTTTCTACAGAAGCAATAAAGATTCCCCCCCCCAAATATCAATTTATCACCTCTGGATTAAACTAGAAAATGTGTATTTCTGAAACCTTTTTCCCTTTGGTGCACCTGCTCTGTTGTTTTAATCCAGGACAGTCAGTAATGACGGCTCATGTTCAACCACAAACATGCACATAGGCTGGATTTGGCTTCAATTACCGCATTAGTGGCCTCAGTGGGATCTGTTTTGGGAAAAGCTTGACAGGTAAACTCCCATTTGCCCCCAACCTTCTCACAGAGACTCTGTTTTTTTTTTCCACTAAATGAAAAAAGCCTAGCCTTCTCTCCATGTGAGTTGCCAATATTTTATCAGATGACTGTTAGGGTTTTGTTTGTTTTTGCACAGCAGCCACTAGTTTACTTTTAGGCAGAGTAATGTCACTGCAGAGTATCACTCAAGTGATGAAAGAACAGCATATGTTACTGCAGCGAGCGTCTCTGTCCATTTTTTTTTTTTTTTTTCTGGTGACTATGCAGAATCCACTCAGAATTATGAAGGCCTGTATAGCTACGACAGGTTGAGAGTAAGACAAAGAAATAATCAGGTTTTTTTTTTTATTTCACTTTTGTAACTCATTTTTCTTTCAGTGGAGATTGCTCTCTTTAAATGTGCCACTGTTTCATGCATTTTAAAAGAAATATATGATTATTTGTCATCATACAGTATATGCACTTGTGCAACTGTCCTTTATAAGAAAACAAACAAAAAAAAAAAACCTGACCACTATTGGTCAGAGATGCTGTTTTCATGCCAAGCGAAAGAGGAGAGTTGATGACTCCACTGTTACTTCATGCAATTAATTTTGTTTTTATTTCTGAACAGGATCCAGCTGCACATTCTACCAAACCACTTTGGCATATGTTCAGTCTTGGCACTGGATTATTGAAATACACACAAGCAGTCAAGGATAATGGTATCTTCTCTAAGTGACTGCTGTCATCAACAAGTTGACCCTTTGGATGTGACTTGTCCCCTCTGATTTACATTTATATATACAGTAAATAACTGTAGAGGCAATACGTGAAGAAGTCATTTGAAACGCTCGTCTTATATCAAACTGAAGCTGCACGTAACCTTGAACACACCATCCTTATGTTGAAATATGGTGATCAGGATGCTTTTGTTCAGCAGAGACATGAGGAAACAAAATGTTTTGTTTGCCTTATTTATATTGTATCAATTATTTTTCTTGATCTAGAGGTTTTCTAAACTATTGTCAGAAGCAAATGTGTCTCTTTATTTGAAAGTGCTTGCTATGTTGTGTCCTGCTTTTGAGCTAAAGTCACTGGATGTTCTGGCTCTTTGAAATTAAATTAAAACAAAAAATGATTATTAATAAAGATAAATACTTGTTTTTTTCATTATAAGAAGGATTTAATTAAATATTATATAGGACATGACAGTCGTAAGTGTTTAAAGCAGAAGGAATCTGGACATTTTCCTCATGTTTCCTGAAGGTTGTCTTGAATCTCAACCAAAAGGCTGAACTGAATAAGCTTAGGACTCCCCGTAAATGATTTCAGAAAGTGCCTATCAGTGTTAATTGCAGGTTAATTGCACAACCTTGGCTTTATAAAATGTTTCTTTACTTATTTTTACTTCTTTAAATGACCTACACTGGGAACATGAAGAAAACAAAGCCGGGCATATTGGCTTCAGGCCATCCGCATTCCTTCACTCTTCCCTCTGTGTTTGAACCGCCTCTTTAGCCGTAGCAGTCGATGATGGATACCCACACAATGAGGGACTCCGGTTCAATCATCCTGAAAGTGGCTTTGCTCGTCAGAGCATTATCAACAGAGCTAACTACCCGTCTGCTGCCAGCCTGTCCACAGCTTGTTGATCAATAACTCCCAGCGCTTGGGGGTTGTTTGCTTGTGGCTCTGGGGGGGAATGGTTTCCTGACAAACAGAGAGGCTCCGGACACGGACAGAGTCTGTTCTGTGTGGCCTGCCTGCTCCATTGCAGTCACTAAAGTGAGCAGTATTTTTTTCTCTCTCTCTCCTTTTACTCTGTCAACCTTCGGCGAACCAGGAGATCGACTACATTAGCAGTAAAAGCGCACAGCTCCAAGTCTTCAGCTAACCACTACACTTCAGGGCTGCTCAACGAGGCTATTTGCAGCTGTCACACACAAGTAAGGCCCCATGGTGTGCTGGTTGAAATCCACACTCATTCATCTGCCCTGTAGCATTTATTTGGGCTTGAGGATGTCAGCCTTCTAGCTGCGCCTCTGCTCTTAGGTTTTTTGTTTTTTTTTTCTTGAGGGTGGGTTCTTTTTGCTTTCTGTTTTCAGACCCATTCAGCGTTAATGAGCTGTTGTGTCAGAGCACTGGCAGGTTGCATACTGGATAAGGATAGATTCGCTTATAAATTCAGCAGACCTCAATAAGTGAAAGTTGAAGAGGCGTCCACATCAGGACATCTGCTCTTGTTTAAATGTGGTTGAAAAGCTATTATAGTCCATCAAACGAGTCATCCATCCTTTCCCCTCCATGGTTTTATATTTAAAGCTGGACCTCAACAGAAATATACACTTTAAATTCATACAGAACTTCTGTGTTTATTCCAAGAATGGACTATTACTAACCATCGTCTGATAAAAGTCTGGAATCAAAGCAGGGAAAAATGTGTAGGAACCCCCGGACCTGATTTACCATGCAAGTTAAATCACAAGATTCTAAACGTTTGGTTATGCAGTGGGTTTCTATTGGAGCAGAAGTGTGTGTGGGATTGCCTCAAAATAAACTCTAGCATGTGTGTTTATGGTAATTAAGAAACAGGTCAGCGAGCAACAATGTTAGAGCTCTGTGGAAAAACACAAGAATAACTACCAAGCTGTGGGAAGTTGTTCGCTAGATTCTCGTTGAGTTTGATAATTTTTCTTTAGTTCATTTGTGAAGGAAAAAAAAACGCAACCTTAATCTATGTTACTAATAGGACATAGATTTAGGTTGATGGTTTTGTATTTGTGTGTGACCCTCCACTGGATGAGTCTGCAGGAATCCTTGTTGATACACTTATCCAGTAATGGAGACATTTCGCTCTGATCGCAGTCATTTTATGTAATGAAGTGGAATAAACAAGCCTTTCTTCCTCTCTAAAAGTCGATCTCATTTCAATGATATTGGATGCAATGATTCGTGCGACTCATTTCTCTGTTTCATCCAGCTCAGCGAACAGAAATACTCTGCTGCCACTTGGTTATATTGTTGCTTGCTAAGACTGTTTGTATTTTGTGTATGTGTGTGTGTGTTTTTGCTTCTTTCTAAATGTGTTCCTGTTATTATTTTTGCTTTGAATATGCTCCTTTGCAGTCCCACATGACATCAGGTCTGTCGGATTGTAAACACTATATTTTATCCCTAAACAGCAACTGCCTCATCATGAATAAACATTGTGTGTTTAAACATCTCAGCTTTAACAGACAAACATAAAGAATTCCTTGTTTCTCTTCTCAATTTTCCTCCTTTTGGGTTTTCTGTCAATGTTTTTTTTCCTCCCCTGCACGTTTACTGTATTTCATCAGGCCTCGGCCTTCGAAGCGGGAGAAAAACATCATGCGACGGGGTGGGCTTTTACTGATCAAACAGCCACACATGGACACAAGCAGCAGCCTGGTCATTGTCCCATGAATCAGGTCATAAATGTCATGAGAGGGATGTGGAAGGAGGCAGTTGCAGGGCAGATGAAGTCCATTTTATCCTGCAAACGGGGACAGAGTGGGAGGTAAAAACTGGAGTCATGGAGGGGGACAGTTATACAAGTTGCGGCCTGGTTTCTTTAACTAACAGCTAGGAGCCTGGTGGGGCTTTTCAGGTCTCCATCTGGTCTATTACCACGTGAAAATGGTGTTCAAAAAAAGTTCCAGCAGAGTGTCGAGGAGCTTTTAATTGGTAGTCCACGACTGTCTGTCTCCCGGGGGTATGTTGTGAAACAGAGCCCCCTAGCCGCTCTTGAAAATGGGAACGATAGGGAAACGGTCTGAGCAAATTTAAAAAAATGGCTACAAGAAAATGATTGCTCACTTAAACTTGCACACATTTACATAAAGAGAAATGACATTTTTAAAACAACTGCTCAATAAGTGTCAAGTATATGTAGTCACTGCAAATCAGTGTGATATTAATGCCGCAGCAGACTGTTCATAATGCAAAGTTTTCTCCCTAGTATATTCTAAATGATTGGAGCTCACATTTTGAATGCCAATGTAATGTTCAGTCTAAAAGCAGCGGATGCCTACACCTGACACTGATCACCGTGTGATGATCAGAAGTGATGGGGTTCAGTCACGTGCGCTTACGTTGTTATGATGTGTAACCGTGGCAATAAAGTGTTTTTGTTTTTTCTTTCAGCTGGCAAAAGCTGATTAGCTCAAAAGCTCTAATAATACCTGAACTTTGACCCAGAATCCCAGAAGAGTTGAAAAGGAGGTTTATGGATGCAGAGCAGAACCAAAGAGTAGAGAAAAAGAAAAAGGGAGAAAAAAGGGAGAAAGTTCAAACCCTCTCTTCAATCAATGACTCAAATGTGTCAGTATGACTTTCTAACCCTACAGCCAGACAGAGATTTAATGACTGAGTTTGAACCAAGCTTCAGCTGCCAGGTATATTATCTCACATTTGACTCTAGAATACTTTTGTATTCAGAGGAGTTTATGGTTGAGTCAGTGACTGGATCATGTCCAGGTCATGTTGTTGAACATAAGCTCAGATTATCACCGCTCATTTGTGGTGTTTGACAGTTGGAATGAGGTGCTGATATGCAGTGGTGAGTTTCTCCTAAACATATGTAGCTAATCTCCTTTACTTTGGACCAAAATACATTGTTCCACAAATGCTTTATTCAGATGTAACTTAAAGCAGAATACTTTTTCCTGGCAACCCTTCATGACAAGCTAACCTTGTTCATTCTTCTTTTTTTTTTTTTTTTTTTTTTTTTTAATTAAACTGACAGAGAGTTTACATTGAACATGCTAACATGATCATCTAGACTCTAAAATGGAGCCTAAAAAGATTGCAGTATGTCTCAAATGGTTTCCGCTGGTGAATGCTCTTTAATTTGGAGGTGTAATTTGGATGTTTTTGTACAAAGCAAGTAACAAAATCTTTGGGTACCAGAAAGAGTGTGCCATGAAATTGTATTCAGACCCTGAGAGAGTACATGTAGAATTCCTTTTAACTGCAATTAAAGCTACACACCTTTTTTTGGTTATGCCTCTTCAAGTTTTGCATGTTCTTCCTTGCAAAACAGTTATAGCTCAGGCATATTGAATGAAGAACATCTGTGAACACCAATTTTCAAGTCTGGCCATGAATTGCTAATTTAGGTCTAGAGTTGAACTCAGACTGCTTTTAACTGAATCATTCATTTGTAAGCTGAGGATTATAGTTCTGCTGGATGGAGAGTCGCAGTTTCAAGCTCTTTGCTGCCTTTAGCAGATTTTCCTTTAGTATTGTCCTGAATTTATTTGAATTCCTATAGAATTAAGTAATGATATTACCTTCAGTTGTTATAATTTATTTTAGAAATTTGACTTTATTTAACGCCTTGAAATTGGGCTTCTGTATCTTTAAAAGCTCTGCTCTTTCTGAAACTCTGCCTTCAGGAAGTCATCTCAACATGGCTCCTCTATTAACTCTTTAACAACATTTTTATCAGCGCTGTACTGAGAAGTAGTTCCTATAATAAGCTTAGCAGATGCACAGTTCTGCCAGGTCTTTACTAAATGCTGCTGGCTAGTCTAAAGGAGCTGAGTGGGGCAGTGGCAGGGGAGGACTGATCTGTGAGGAGCATAGAAACTGCAGCTGTGAGCAGACTCTGCGCCTCGAAGGCGACACTTAGTCCACCCAGGTGTTTTGGGCAGCTGGATGGTTGCCATGGGACGTTAAAGGCTTTCTCAAACATGCATGGAAGAATTCAGGCAACACTTGCAGGTATGTTTTTTTTTTTTTTTTTTAACTTTTTTATCCAGATTTTCCAGTGCAGGTCACATCACATACATCTTACAGATAATACATGCAAGTATGTTTTTGATTAGGGAATAACATTGTAACATTTGACATAATTCTGGCCCTTTAAATCAATACTCATTGTATGAATGCTATTACGGTCTGGCTAGAACAATCGGGTTTGCACACGTTAGTTTTTCCACCCGTTGGCATGATCTCTTTATGATGTTACATTCACCACGACTGCATTGTTCTTATCGTTTTACATTTTCTTCCACATCTGTTTTCCTAATCCTCCCTGTCTTTCTTCCTTCATTTCCCCTCCTTGGCTTCGAGAAGAAAAAAAAAAAGAAAGAAAAAGAGCCCCATTTCCTCTCTGCTAATTACTGTAATCGATGATCGCCTTGCCACTGTGTTACCCAACGTCTTGCTCTGCGCTTTGCTTACATGCTCTAAACAGCTTCAAGGCAGCGAGTTCTAATCCCTTGAAACGGCTGCCGCTCAGAAAGGAAGCTGGACTGTGTTTTCTTCATCGCACATTATGACTTAAACATGTGAGTGAGTCTAAAATTGAAAGGAAACAAACACACAACCATTAGCAGTGTTTCTGGTCATTGTATGTCTTAAAGCAATATGTGCCAGTGCCTCTCAGAGCCAAGTGCAACATTTAATACACATTTATTAGTTGTTTTGCCTGTTTTAGGACTGCTTATGACTATCTTAAGAGGTTTGTTTTCGCTCTGGCATTTCCACCTGAGCTACAAGAGTCGAGTTAAATTATCCCACCTTTAGGAACAATTTGTGATTTTATAAAGTCAAATTTCCTATGTTTGATTCGAGCCTGGACACCAGCTGAGTAGAACAAGTCCAATTTCTTTCCAAAACAGCTTTTGGGTTCCTGAGGTTAGAAGTTTAAATTGAAATATTGTTGTTTTTTGGCAGCTTGAGAGACTGGCGTGTGGCTTTGAAGGCTGTTCCTTCAAAAGACAAATTGTTTGATCAACTTCATATCACAAGTGTGTTTCATTGAGTGTATCAGTGACATAATAGTGAAATAAAACCACTCTGTGTGTACAGAGGCAGCGTGCCACTCTTGGCAGCTGTCCTGCAGGGTACAACCCACTTCTGGTATTTGCTAATGTGCTGACTCAGTCGCTGATGAATCCTCCTCTTTCTTAATGATTAAGCGGGCCTGTTTGTATGCCGAGTCACACGGCAGAAATGCAAACATCCAGCTGACTTTGCAGAGAGGCCGAGAACTGGTGCCAGAAACCTCAGTAAGAATTTTGCAGTAGGCGTGTCGGGGGTATGTGCCGCTCTCATCCAATCGACTTGCAGATTTAAGCGAGGAAGTTGTGGCCTGGAACATGTGTCGACGGCAAAAAGGGAACTGAAAGGTTTGCAGATGGGAGCTGTTTATAGCCTCAGTAGTTTATTAAGCTTGGTAACTGTCTAACTTGCTTTTTAAATTTCTTTGACTGAGGAAATTTGAACTTATAAACATGCAGATCAGTACAGTTGAACCAGAAGAATTGCAGTCCTGCTTTGTATAATTTAATTGAAAGGCTTTTATTCTTGTTTTAAAAAGGAGGTGAAAAATCGCAACAAAATTTGCATAGAGCACAGCATTAAAGTCCAAGAATGAATTACTACGGTAATTAGAACTGTCCTTTAAATAGGAAAATTGTTTCTCCATGTGCAGCAGGTCACGGAAGTAAAACAAAACTTCTGTTTGAGGCTAATTCAAATTTTACATAGTAATACTTTTTTTGTAAATAAATTTGTTTCCAATAACATTTCAATTATGATGTTCTGTAAATAATTATTTTATTATTTATCTTTTTGATACATTCTAAGACTTTGTGATTAAATATTTTTTATTTTAAATACCTTTAATTAAATTTATGTATTGATTTATTTATTTTATTTTTATTTTTTTTCTAATTCCATTTTAATAAACACACATGTAATTAGGCCTAAAGTTATACTCCTGACAGATTTTAATATGGCTAGGGATTTTTTTTCTTTCTGACAGGAAACAAGTCAAGACTAAGACAATAATGAAAGAAAAACCTTATAAAATGAAAGAAAAAAGTAGGAAATTTTGTGAAAAAGTTTGATTAGAGCCAGTTTATTAAAATTAAAATAAGCAGATGTTACAAAGTAGGAGTGAAATAGAGCCAAGCCTTAGAAAACAAAAATCAAATTAAAAAGATCCCCTTCCTTCACTGACTAATTCATGATATTTTTTTAAATTACATTGTTTCTTTTTTCCCATTCCCCACAGTACAATGGCTTAGCCACTCAGATCAGATCAAATACCTCTATATCAAACAGGCATTTGATTTACTACTGTCTTTCTGGATTTAAACAGAACTGTGTAAACCAAAGTAAAATTCTCCCGCTGTTTCTTTGGTCCCTGCTATCTTAGGTTGGGGTTTCATGAGATAAAACATGTTTCTCCCATGAGGCAAGTGAATACATTTCATCTCTTTCTGTCTTTGATGGTTGTTTTGAAAGCTCCTTTGGAAATCTTTAGAAAAATTTCTATATTAATTTTGCACATGTATGGAGATCCTTTCTGGCACATCTATGCACAAAGATTACACACTAACGAGAAGCACTCTGAGTACAGCAGTACAGCTCCCTCTTGTCTATGTAAATCAATATGCACTTGTAGACAAAATGGGCGAAGGACAACTCAGGTCATGTGCGCTCATGTACCCAAGAGAAATCACAAAACAATAAATCCTGTTTTTCTGACTTTTTGGGGTTTTGGTGAGACTAAAGTGCATCACAATCCCATCATCATCCCTTGCACTAATGCTCTGCCTGCCATTTGAAGTTGAATTGGCATTGTATTTCACTCCAATGAAGCTGTATGATAGTCACTTTAGAAATGTATACATTTTAGAACTCTATTGAAACAATAGTTCAAAAGTTTGGGGATTTGTTTATAGTATACTCTAACAGAGAAGTCAATAGAAACAATAATTTAGCTGACAAACCTCTTCACGTTTCTTTAAACTGTTAGCACACAGATTCCAAGCCTTAGTTAGAATTACAAGTTTATTTTAGTAGTTTAGAATTGCAAAAGATAGTTGAAAAAGTAACAGTTCAAAACTCTTGAGCCATTGGTTTGAAATGATTGGGACAGCTAATTATCAGTTTATTTTTTTTTTAGTCTAGCCTGCATTTTTGAAAGTCAATAATGTCATAAAAAGTTTCAGTAAATTTAATGTGAATTCAGTAATTTTTTACTTTTACTTAATATTGCTCTTATTATCTACATCCAGAGTGTTTTGCATTTGCTTCCACTAAGCAGCAATTTAGGCGTAGCGTAAAACTCCTCCTTTCAACTGATTAGTACCTAAATTGATCATCTGTGATGACTGTGTGGTTTTCATGATACTGATCTTGTCTTGTAAAGAGGAAAACTGATATCTATCTATCTATCTATCTATCT
>CAEFZX010010179.1:0-63586 GCA_903066825.1 Alfaro cultratus
GCGCGCAACTTGTAACTTGTAACGCGCGCGTTACAAGTTACAAGTTACAAGTTACAAGTTACAAGTTACAAGTTGCGCGCGCGTTACAAGTTGCAAGTTGCAAGTTACAAGTTGCGCGCGCGTTACAAGTTGCAAGTTGCAAGTTACAAGTTACAAGTTACAAGTTACAAGTTACAAGTTGTTACAAGTTGCGCGCAGAACATGTTTTAGTTCTCTCCCTGGTTTAACGCCCTGGTTTAACGCACCTGGATCACTCTTTTTTTTAAGACAAAAATGTCAAGAATAACTTCATCAGGTAGAAAACTGCTACATTCTGAGGTTGAGCCACTTGTTTTTGCCCCATGTGCTTATTAGGAGATTTTAAACAACTGTGATTAGAGTAAAGGCCAGCAAATGATCTGTCTGTCTGCAAGCAGAAACCAAACTCTCCTGGAACTGCGAAGAGCTTATTCCAAATGTGCTGAGTCAGCTGTTGGTAGGGAGTGTTGAGGCAAAAAAAACCAAAACAATCTTGCTACCTTGGCCTTGCAACTGCACTCACATACCATCTGAAACGCGCAGTAACTGGAGAAAGACAAGGAGCGCTGCGGTTGCGAGGAGCAGGCAGTGACTGGGAGGTTATGGAGTGAATCATGGGCTAATTTATGGGGAACAGGGGGCAAACACCAAAGTGTGAAAAGCAGAAATACAGAAAAGAAAGAAAAATATCCAAGGATCAGTTAGTTGAGAAGAAAACTGTGAATAAGAGGGAATTTTAGAGATATAAAATTTTTCTGTTTAGAGGGGTGAGGAATGGCAGCATTTGTACCACTTTTGTTGTAAAACAAGGTCAGTTCATGGTTCCTAAAACTGTAAAAAATGAAATTATTTCCTGGGTTGTTTTGAGTGGTTTTTGAGGTTTGACTAGTCTGTTCCTTAGTCTATTTCTTTGATCAAATCAGTCTAATAAGATTAGCACAGGTTATTTATGAATAGGCCTCAGGTCAAAGATGGTCTTGGGAGGACAACCAGCTCTGTAAAGAGATCCAGTTTACAGTAAATGCTCATTCTCTGACCTTTTTCAGTGAAGTACAAGCTGTTTGATGGAGATTTGCAAGACCTGTACAATCATTAACCAGGAACCAGTACTCCCAGTGAACCAATAGAACACACACAATCCTTCAGGACTCTGCTGCACAGCCTCACTGACTTTTGAGTTTTTTCCAGTCCAGTCAAGTGCACACAGATCCTCTGAAAGGCATGACTGGCTGAACAATAGAGTGTGTCATGACGGATCAGGACCATCTAAAGCAGGGGTGCCTAAAGTCGGTCCTCGAGGGCCGGCATCCTGCATGTTTTAGTTCTCTCCCTGGTTTAACGCACCTGGATCAATTGATGGCTTGTTTGAAGGCCTAAGAAGAACACTGACATGCTGAAAAGGTCGTTACTACCACCAGGGAGAGGACTAAAATATGCAGGATGTCGGCCCTCGAGGACCGACTTTGGGCACCACTGATCTAAAGGCTGTTTCCATGGCAGCTGCAGTAATGGCACTTGGGAATGCAGCCCAAAGAAGGCACCTTTTTCAAAAACATTTACGGCTATAAACTTTATGTTGCTTCATCCGCAGCCATACCGAGAACCAGTAACTCCATGTGGTCCTCATCGTTTCCCACCAGATCATCGGCGACGATGACTTTACAGAAATACACGCCGCTGTCGCCCCACTGCAGCTCTCTGATGCGAAGGTCGGCCTCTGCATGGCGACATAAAGCTCAAATTTAGAGGATTTCTGTGAAGATGAGTGGTTAAATCCATTCTGAAGAAAAGAGGGGTTGAGTGATGATGATGGGTGAGTTATGTACAACTTTAGACAAGGAGGTTGAGATCATGAGACTGATCCTCCTCCTGTATTGTGAAACTATGACACAAATTCTTGTTATATGGAGAGAACAGCTATGATTCAAACAGATTCAGCAGCTGACCCATTCAAATGTTTGTCATGAACTGCAAAAAGACAAAATCATACCAAGTATGTTTGGTCTAGTTTCTAGTGCAAATATCTTAGTACACTTAAAATAAGACAAAACTAAGTGACTTTTCAGCAAGAAATAGAAGCTTGTTTTAAGTGAATAATTCCTCAATATTGATGAAAAAGAACTAGTTAACCTGGTAAATTATTTCACTTATAACATGGGAAAAATCTCTTTTTCCACTGGCAGATTATTGCACTTTTAGCCGTTAATTTTTCATAAGAGCATCATCAATATTAAGAAATTATTTATTTACTATAAGCTCCTATATCTTGCTGAAAAGTTACTTGTAAGTTAGTTTTGTCTGATTTCAAGTCCACTAAGACATTTTCAGTAGAAACTAGACCAATTATTTTGTAAGACTTTGTTTATGTATTGTGGAGGGAAAAGCTGACAACATTACTGTTTATGATGGTGACGTCTCTGTCTTTGTAGTGCTCGGTCAGCGTCACAGACGACTCCTGCTTAGAGGCCACGATCCGGACCGTCCGGCTGCTGTCGGAGCACTCCACCTGGGCCGTGGCCCCCAGCTCCGAGGCCTTGTAGCCCAGAGAGTCGGACAGGGAGAAGGAGGCTTGTGTGGAGTCTCGACAGTAGGACTTGTACCACCACTGCACCACCGGAGGCTTGCTGGAGGACGTCCGATACTGGCACTGGAGGACCACGGACTGGAAGAGCATGGCGTACTGCTTCTTCTCCCGCACTGTGACGTGCATGCCATTACACACGCAGACTGACACAAGCACAGACAGAGACGGACTCTGATTAACATTTTTTTATGCCACTGAAAGAACAATTGTACAAACTGAACTCTTATTCCTGGATATTTGGTATATTAACCAGGACTGAAGTGATTAATTAGACTAATCGTGATGAATCAATTATTCATGTGACTGTCAAGTAACTCAGCAATCGATTTTAAAAGTCCATGTGCTGGAAGAACGATAGTCAGATAATTGATTAATCCAAAATTGTGCAAAACTGATTTACATTTTGCATTTGAGATAAAAAAAATAAAATTCAAAACCTCTTGTTAAGTGTTTTGTAGTTTTTCGTAGGTTTTCTTCCAAAATTTGAAAAGCATCTATTTTGTTTTCACTTCATAAATGTGTTCTAGTTTATATTGGTTTATTAATGCTGATGTGACATATTGACATTTGTTTACAGTTCTTTACAAAAACATTAAATAAGTTAAACAACCATTATCTTTTTCACATGCTGTCACTTTGCAGCCACATAAAACATAATTAACAATATTGTATAAAGGCCTGAATTTCTAATGGCCTGTTAACAATTTATTATGCTCTCTTTTCTCTGCAATAATTGATCTGACCAACCCAACTTTCAGACTTGAATGAGCTTGCTTTCAGCTTCACATCTGAACATTTTCCAGAGTGTGTTTTTCATTCTGAAATTTGGAAAGTCTCTGACCAGGTAGACATACAAACACTTTGCTTTGCAGCGGTTCCTACTACAGCCTGGACCAAATAATCTGGACTTTGATTCTAGGATTAAAATGCACTTCACAATAGCTTTTAACAGGTAATGGTTTATAGCATTTTTTTGTTGTACCTGCTAATTAATTATTTTTTGACGCTCCTTTAGTGCCATACAAAAGAGCATAGCCCAAGCAGCTTACTGGTTATGAAGGAACCTCTTTAAGGCAGGAAAATGCATGTAAATTACAGTTTTATTTCTGTAGAAACAGCTGTAGATCTTCTTTATCTGTGCAGAGGATTCAGGATAAGAAACTGTAATTTGCATCGCATCAAAACGGGAGAAGACAGGAACAGAGATTAGGTGTGTGGGGGGCTCCTCTGCTGCTCAGGCTTTGGGGTCAGGAGGTTAAATTCCAGTGTAACGTAGGGGGACTGGGGGAGAACTGAGGAGAGCCAGGGGGACTGCGATCACACAGGGAGGGGATGCAGCAGTCAGATGCTCGTGAGTAATGCCTGAAAGTCATTTTAGCTCTAGGTGGGGCAGGAACTGGTTTTAAACATTTCCCTCAAGACAGGAAATGAAAACAAAAGCAAGTCCACCAGTTTGCCTTTCCTTCAGAGCAGCAGGAGGAGCACTCAACCTGAGTTTACCATGTTTATTTACTCTCTTTTAATTAAAAATTGCCAGGCCCTGATTAGAACAATTAGTTCTGTTTTTCTACTCTGTAATAACCAGTTTAATTAATAATATTAAGGTTTTAAGTTTTATTTCAATCAGTCAGTGGTCTAAAGCACAAAGCATTCAGAAAGTGTGAACTACTGACTTTTTTTTAAAAAACATTTTACAATAATTAATCAAAATAACTTAAACCAGACCCTGGAATCTAATTTGCTGATTTTTTATTATATATATTTTTTAACGACAGTAAGAGAAAGACCTTTAGACTTAGTGAACCTTTGCTGGGAGACTTGAATATGTTTTTCATAAGTAATGGTGTTTATTGATGTTTTATAAGTAAAATTATACTTCAAAAAGTCAGAACTTTCCTGTCATTTAAAACTATTAAAAAATATACATCATGGGATTTAACTCTTTCCTTTTTTAAAATTCTTTAGGAATTAATTACATTAATTGCACAGCTAGTTTTTTTTATGTTCTATTGTTTCTTATATTTTTAAAGAAAATAATACATTTATGTTTTTCTTTTGGTCTTTCAAACAATGATTAAAAAGCAAGCTGGATTTTTATTTTATTTTATTAAAAACAATAAAGATCTAAACATTAGGATATTTTAATTCTTTAAAACTCAATTTAACAATTATTCATTAATATTTTTTTGTCTTATTGTTCTTATTTTAAAAAAAATTCTCCAACATGACCTGATTATTTTTCTGCCTCATGAATATTTGTCTTATGGAAATCCAGTTTTTTCACATATTCCGAATCCTCCACCTTAAACTTTAACCTCACAACTTTACGTTCTGCAAACAGAATTGTGCACAACGTGGACTGAGATCCTGAATTCCTCCAGTGGAGGAGCTGCGGTCTTCCCTTTGTTTCCTTCTTTATGGAGCTGACCATTGTTCCCCACTCTGCTGTCCCAGTTGAGGAGCTGAGAGGGGGGAAGGAGGTCACAGACTCTGAGCCAATAGGAGCGTCCGGCCTCATACTGCTGGCTCCGAACAGACCAATTAGCCACTGAAGATTTAAACCAAACGCTCCTCCATCAGCTCCATGAATGCATTCAGTTTGATTTGAGAGGAGTTTTGAATAAGCAAAGAGGAAAACGTCTGCATGCATCATGAAGAACGTGGGTTAACCATTGTTTACTGTGTTCGAGACTGTGGTTTAATAGGCAGGTTCCTCGCCACCTGTGCTCTGACTGAAGGTGTTATTTCAGTGTTAGAGGAGCCGTTAAAACAGTATGAGGTCACAGCTCTGCTGCTGGACGCTGCTCGTTTCCTGAACACGGTCAGGCTTTTCCTCCCAAAACCGTCACATTTCCTGCCTTTTTTCTCCCTCCAGTGCATTCCTTCACATCGACTCCTTATTCCAACAAATGCCACTGATAAGACTGAAAATAGACTCAATGGTTCTTGGACGAATCTCTGCAGATGTCAAAAAGCACCCAGAAGTCAAGAAATTAAGCTTTGTTGCTTGCAAGCTTAATTTCAAAAACTCTTTGAAGCTCATATCTACACAGGATAGAGTCTACCTTATAATGTGTCCGCATATTATTATTATTAGGTTTTTTTTTAATGAAAATGACTGCTGTGAGTAATCCTGACTACTGCAAAGTCTATTTCACAACAAATTTGTGGATTTACTCCTACTTAGCTTACCAGTATTTGGAAGCTCCTCCTAAATTTTTCACAAGTAGATGCAGATTCTCCACAAGGTATAGAGGTGCTGAACTTTTTTATATAGTGACACTTGAAAAAAAAACAAAAAACACCTCTTCATAGAAAAACTGTTTGTAACTTTTCTCTTGAGATGTTTTTACAAAGTACTTATTGTTAATGCTTGAGATATTTAAACTGATTTTTTAAGGTTTATTTTAGATTCCATGTTGGTAATTTTGCATTTCATTGCTGTACTTTGCTTTTTTTCCCCGTACTATCTTTGTTGTTACTGACACTAGTGCAGATCATAATTGTTTAATTTAGTACTCTTCATACTACTGCTAACTTTTTGGATTATTTTTATTCGCTTTGTACTCTTCCTAACCAGCTATACTTTGTATATTGCATAATGTATAATGCAGATACCTTAAAATTACAAAAACCATCCGTTATAATGCAGTTATAATAATTGTATTAATTACCACTAACACCTACAAAAAAAACCTTACTGTACATATCATTTTGCTACATTTGAAAAGCTTAAATAGTCTTGTTGATACAGTGTTTATGTATCACAAATTCTTCCAACAGCAAAGATTTAACACCCTGGGGAATATTCACAATGATTAATGACAACCAGCAGCCAATTGCGCAAGGAAGGCTTTCCCAGAAGCCAAAAATATGTGAAGACAGTTCAAAATATTTGTCCAAATCACGGCTATTAAAGGGAGCCCGTCCAGTTTGGCTCGGCGGAGACAAAACACAACCTAAACCCTTCAGCAGGTTCCTCGCTGAGGCCAGCGGGTTTGGGATAAGCTGAAGTTTACGGGCACAACCTGTTGCGCTGCTGTCGCGAACAGAAAGGCTGTTAAACACGTTGTAATAAAAGGAAATAAACTCACCCGACGCTCCCAGTAAAACTGCCAACCGGTAAAAGTTCATCATATATCCCGTGTTTATGGTAAAGTGGCTTTTATCCGCATGTTAATGATGTCGATGTCTGCTCTGAGTGCGGCGGCTCCAGACCGGAGGCAGGCTGCGTCTAACGGGACTGTACCACTTCACTGACGGAGGGGGGCTCTGAGACAAAACTATAAAATCCAACTGGTTGAGGAAATACTTTAACACTTATTAAAAAGAAAAAAGAAAAAAAAAAATCGCTGCACGCTAATGGTGTCACCAAAGTAATTTAATGATCTAGATATAAAAGTGCATGTTGGTTGCACAAAACATACACCAAAAAAAAAAAACTACAAATGATTGATTTAGTCACTTAACATGGATTTTGTGGAACAAAAAAGAAAATCCTACATCAATCTTTTTTATATGTGTGATAGACGCATGAAAAAAGAAAACATAGTACTTACAAAATTAACAAAGATTACATTATACATTATTCCCGAATTTCATTAAAAGATGCAAAACAGGACTAAAAATACATTTATCAAAGAAAAACCTTAATTAATCATTTAAAATTTCAGTATACAGTATATTTTATTTTGTAGGTTGACAGTCACTTAGTTTCCACATACACTAACCATGGCTCTTTGCACTAACATGATTAAAGATTTTAGTATAAAAACTTTTTCTAACACAAACAGGCTATATAACATTATGCCATAATCATCCCTCAACTATTTCTTTGCCAGCAACAAACTTAAACTTGCTATGTGTTCTGACACTTTCCAATAAGAACAACAATTAATGTCTTTAACAATTTGAGCTGCAGAAGCTCCCCACTACACTTTTGACAGATACTGACCACTGCAGACCTGGTGCATCCCGCAAGAACTGAAGTTGTAGAGATGCATTGAACCAGTCATGTAGTGATCACAGTTTTTGGAGTCCCCAAGCTCGCCAATATTTTCAGCTTTCAACACAGCAGCTTTGAGCATCGCATTTCTCCTTACTACATCTTGCAGAGGCGCTCAAAATAAATTTGATTAAGGGTCAAAATTAATAAGGGATTAATAAGGGTCATACTGATTAATAAGGGTCAAAAAACCCTTGTTGAAATACAAGACTGACAGCATTGCAAATCACTTCAAAACCTTTTCCCACATCTAATGTGACAAATCCTGTAATTCAACTGAAAAACAATCAAATTTCACATCACAAAAAGTTGTAATTTTCTCAGGATGTGGAGATTTTCACAAACCACTGTGGATCCTACTGAGGATTAGGCGCCATAAAGAAACAAATTATTGACTCTTTCTTTCAGTGGCTGTAATACTATGCAACAAACTGGTGGATAATGACACTATTTGTACACTTGTATGATTAGTTTCTGTATTTAGTGCACAATTTTAGTATACAAAACTATTCTAAACAGTGAATTCATCCAGAGTATATTTACTTTGCCCTAATTGGCATTTAATTGAAGAAAGACGGGCCACCAAGAATAACCAGCTTTAAGTTGTGATTTTTATGCAGGGGAGTTCAGTACATCTGGATCACAAACATTAATTATTTTAAACTAAATTATTGCTGAGTCTTAAATGTAAGAAAATCCAATTTAAGACATTAGGCATCCATGGACAATAGTACCTTTCTTTATGTCATAAGCTCAAAGGGTCAAAGGGTAATGGCCTGTACTTGTATAGCGTTTTATCAAGTCAGAGGACTCCAAAGTGCTTTACTCTACATTCAGTCATTCACACAGAGATGGTGATGACATTGTAGCCACAGCTGCTCTGGGGCAGACTGACAGAAACCAGTTCAATCAGTGTCACCAGGCCCTCTGACCACCAGCAGCAGGCAAAGAAGGTGAAGCGTCTTGCCCAAGGACACAACTACTGAGACTTACTGAGTACTCTTTTCTAAAGAGTACTCAGTAAGTCAACATTAAACATATTAATTTTTATATTACTCATCTCCATAATCAATGCGATCGCGGCTACAGTGATCAAGACTATCGGCTAGTCTAGATCACGCTAATCGTCAAGTCGATCTCGACTTCCATAGCGAACACGTTGATCATCAAGACGATCTCTACTGCCATGGCGATCTCGCTGATCATCTAGACGATCCCGACTTCCGTAGCGATCTCTTTGGTCATCAAGACGATCCCGACTTCCGTAGCGATCTCTTTGGTCATCAAGACGATCTCTACTGCCATGGCGATCTCGTTGGTCATCAAGACGATCCCGACTTCCATACCGATTGCATTGATCGTCACGATCTTGGCTTCCGTAGTGATCACGTTGATCGTCCAGTCGATCCCTGCTTCCACGATAATAATCCTTTCGATCTCCTTGGTAACGCTGGGAATCTATGTCACTACCCTTTCCGTCGTGCCTCTCTAAACCACTTCTATAACTGTGCTGGTCATCATCAAATGTCTTTCCTGCTCCACCTGTGGTGTAATTGCTTTGAGGAGCAATATCTCTGTCTTCATTCTGATTGGGCTTCTTCTTTTCAGTGTTTGACTTGTCATCCATGTATGGCTCTCCCACTTCAGGACCTTCTTTGTCATAATACACCTTATCTCCATGGGGACTAAAACACAGACAACCAACAAAGAAGTTCTAAATGGTTACATGACTTTGACACAGAAAACTCTGAAAGTTACACATAGGTTGATTTGCTAATTTGATTAGTAAATGATTGCATACCCCTCGTCATCAGCCTTGTTTTTACTCTTTCTTCTGCAGCAACAGAAAATGAGAATCCCCAGAACCAGAAGACCAGCAGCAACTGCTGCAATTATAATGCCAGTGGACGCAAAGCTCATACTGGCTAAGAGAATAAATTAGAAAAGACATTACTTCATCTTTGAACTGTTTTGACAAAATGATGATGGAAACTGATCTAGTATTCACACAAGTTGTTGGATTGAAATGTTTTAAAATACTTACCAGGCATTACAGCTAAGGTAAAGTTGCAGCTTGCAGAACCAATGCTATTTTTTGAAAGACAGATAAAGAAGCCAGACGTCTCCTTTGTAATATTGAAGAGAGACAGAACTCCATCCTCTGCAACAACATCATGCATGTTAATCAGAATATGGGCAACATACACACCAGCCTGGGTCTTAAACATGTTTCTTTAAAACATGGTTGGTTTTAATTCATACCCTGTGTTGTCTTCAGGGGAAATTGTCTGGGAATGTTTTCAGTACTGTAGCTTGTCCAGGTATAGACCGGAGCTGGGGAACCCTCCTCAGACTTGCAGGTGAGTGTGATGTCAGTGAAATACTGTGCTTGTCCCTGAAGTGTGCAGACTGGTTTAGAGGGAGGTTCTGAAATGGAAAATGCATTGGATTTAAACATAAACTGCAATATAGTGTCTGTTTTTCCATCTCTGATATAAATGCAGTCAATCTGTAAAGAACACCCCTTATTCTATTTTCCAACAATGTAAAAAAAACATGAACAATTTACAAAAGAGTTTAGTTTACATGTTCTGTGCAACATTTTATGTAGCACATTGCAGTTTAACTAAGGGAAAAACCACACAATGTCTTACATAATTGTGAAATGCAAAAATCAAAATAGGTGGTTTCCAACATTTGTTTACAACTACAGATTTGAAAAGTGTTGCGTTACATCTGCAGAAGAACTAAAGGCTTTTGCAACTTATAAAAGGTTTCTCTCCAGTACTGCACAGTATTTATCTCCAATCAACTTCCCATCAACTGTCATTTGTTCCCTTTTCCTGATGAAGAAAATCATCTCCAGTGTGTAATGCTGCAGATTTGACAACAATAAATTGTTTCCTTCCACTTTACAATTACGTGCTAATCTGTGTTAGACTGCAACATGTAATCCCATTAGAATACATTAAAGTACATGGTTGTAATGTAAACATATTTGAGAAAGATAAAGCAATATGACTATTTTGTGCATAGTATGCACAAAATAGCAAGAGTATGGCAGGTGAAGACAGAATAGGGTAAAAAGAAATCCTGAGTAGATGTCGTTTACTCCGACGACATCTAGAGTAAATGACAGATCACAGCAGAACAAAGAAAACACAAACTCATAAACACTGAATACAGTGAAGAGAAAAATAGAAGATAATTGTCCCCTTGTAAATGAGCTAATCTTTCATTTACTGAAGTAGAAATATTTGTTTCCCGGAAAGGTCTTACTGATTGAAATAAAAGAAGGGTAATATTGTCAACGCAACCTCTTTAAGTGTGTCTCTACCACTTCAATATCATTTCTTCTCTATTTGAGTTTAGGAGTTTAACAAAATATTTATGTACAATATGTATTTATCAATAAATGTAGACAGACAGACAATCAAGAACATAAAGCTCGCCCTTGTGTTAAATCTCACCTAGAACTAAAACAGAAGTGGAGGCGATCGGTGTTCCCTCGTCATCATTGGGGATTCTGACGCTGCACTGATAATAGCGGCTGTCTTCCATGGTCAACTTTTTTAAGTGGAGCATCGCTAATCCCCTGTCAACATCAACGTCCAGGGTGGCTCTTCCTTCATATGATGGAGCAATGTCAATAGGACTGTTCAAAAAGAAGGAGGCCACTGCTTTCTGGAGGAGGAAAATGCAGATTTGATAGAAAAGGATAATCCATAAGTCGCTACAATCCTTCATGGCAACAGAGATCCATCATAGCGATAGCTATTACATAATTTCTAATATTTATTTTAACCTTTCACATTTCCTCAGTTTAAAATACCTTATGTGCTCTTATCAAAGACAATTTACTAAGTATTAGAAAACAAAATGTGTTCAATTAATGCTTACAGGGGGATTTTCTTCTTCTGACCCGTTTAAGCAGGACTGTAGTTTTGTGCATAAAGCAGTTCTGACTCATTCACCCATTCATCATCCACTGGACAAAGGTCACTACTTCGTCATATCCAATAAAAGCATCAATCAGATTTATTTCATTGCACAGACACTACATTTTATTGAAATTCTTAAGACAAATAAATGTCATAAACGTGTTAATTTCCTTTAGCTTCAGAAGTATGGACTTCTTTGTGTTGGTCAGAGAAAATCACAACAAAATACAGTAAAATTTGGTGGTTGTAACATGACAAAATGTGAACAAATCAAGTTATTTGTTTCATATGGAACTTTAAAACTTCTCCAAAGTTTTTCAATTGATAACATCAACCGAGTGATCAACTGATCCCACAGTATCCAAAGTGAATTGGTTTAGATTAGACCCTTTTACTGTATCATAAACCTGCAATTTACCACCAACATACTAGAAACAACCCAGAAAACATCTCTGCTTTAGATCTTGTACATCTTACCGATGGGGCACCCACAACGTCCCATGCCAGGACAAAGTTATTTTTTATAGGGTTAGCAGGGATGAAGGAACAGGTCAGTGTAACATCATCTCCTTTTGCCACCTTGTATTCCTTTTCTTTGATAGACACTTCCACACTCCAACAGCAGGGCAAAACTACAAAACAAAAGAATAAACATGATAACACATGAACAATATCCCTGTATATCAGTAAATTTTTATTTCAACATACTTAGGGGGAGTGAAATCTTAATATTCATTTGAAATTTTATTTTAACCATCTGACCTCTTTCTAGTAAAACACAATCTTGCTTTAAGTAGCAGAGCCAGGGAATAGTTACTGATTAACAACAGTGATACGACCATAAAGGTGTGGCAGGGGCTGTTTAACAAAAAATAAAAATGAACAGAAACGTAAAACCTACCTGCTAGTAGAAGAATTCGTTTTTGCCATCCGAAATGCCTTCCCGTTGTCATTTTTTAAGTTGAAGACTGAAACATTCACCGAAACTTGAAACAGATGCTCTTCGACGAGGAACAGGAGCCTGCCTAACCTTCACGGTGAACTCCTGTGTCACCTAGGTGTGGAGAAGTTGACTCTTCCAGGTAATGAGTTAACAATATGTGTCACATGTCAATCGACGTCCAATCACTAACTTGCTTTTGTTTGAATTTTGACTTGTAAAGATAAGAAAAGGGGATCTACCAATCATACAGAAACCACAGACAGATTTTGTCTTAAAGGCCAACAAAACGTTGTTCATTAAAGTGAAATAAAAGGAAAAAGAACATATTGTTACAAAGAGAAAGGTCTAAAAAGTGTTGCATGCATGTGTAACGTGTCCCACTTAGTTAATACTTTGCTCCAACTAATGTCCCTAATTTTTTGGCATATTGTCTTACATGAAAATAAGTAAACCTCAGTCATATTTAATTAGTTTAACTAAATTTAACACATTATCCTTTAAGAAAGTCCTGTATTACCTGCATCCATCTTCCCAGCCACTTTGAACAGCATGATGCTGTCTCTACTATGTTGTGTAGATTGCCAGATATAGAGGGATACAGAGACTTTAAATTTAAATATAGGTTTAGTATTTAAGTCAGCAGCTAGTGTTGTATACCATTTGACCTGCAGGTAGCACCATTGTGCTGAAAATAGCAAGTCACATTTAAATTAATGAACATTATTGCTGAATTATAACGAGTGTAAAAAGCTCATAAATGCAAAAGACTAATGGGAAGCTCTTTCCTTGATTTGCTGAACCTCTTCTTCAAAACTTTTTGCAATAAATTGAAACCAGAAACCCAAATTATATCCAAGAAATTAGAACATGAGATCTAATATTGTTTCTTACTGTCTCATATAAAATCAGGATAAACTTTCCTTGTGTAGGGAAAATTATGTCATAAGTGACTGTATTTCTGTTTTGTAAATATGAGAATAATAAGTATATTTTTGCCTCTTAAACGTTGAAGGTGTCAGGATTTTGGGTTGTTTGAGTTGGTTTTGGGTTTTACTAATTTCTGTATTCCTTGGTTCCTTTTCGTTCATTAGATGACCCGTATTTCTGTTTTACTTTGGTTCAGTCCTTTGTTAGTGATTTTAGTTTATTAGGTGAATTTGTTATGTCTGTCCTTTCTTAGATAGTTTTATCATGTTTAGTCATTCTTTAGCGTTAGATTCATTTCCTGGTCCCCAGTGTGCTTTCCCTGGCTCCCATTTGTCACTTCCTTTTTCTTTCTCGCTCCCCTGTAATCTGTAACCTGATGGCTCATCAGCTCAGGTCTTTGTTTTTCCAGTATTCATCATCTCAGTATTTAAACCCTTTTCCTGCTTGCACTCTTTGCTGGTTCCTCCTTTTAAATCCCAACCATTCCTGTTTACCCTCCGTTATGCTCCTCATGCTCCTGGTTGCAGTTTTGTTCTTGCTTTTGTAATCTCTCGACTGCTTGTAAATTTGTTTATTCAGAATTATTTTCATTAAACCTTCACCATCCATTTGACGTTTGTGCCTCTGGGTCCACGTCAACGTCCACACAACATGACAAAAAGTTTGGATCAAGTTCTTTAACATTTGACAGAACTGCCTTTTATTCCTTATGACTTGAGTCAAATTTGGGGTATTTTTAAACAAGTTTCTCACAATAGTTTAGAGGTTTTGACCTGATTACTGATTACTGAAATGATGTAATTTATTCAGGGTTGAAGGTCACTTACCGTGTCCATGTTTACTTTGACACACATGCAGAAACCACTCAGAAACTAGAGAGTAAAAATAGTAAGTGGTTTATTTACACTTTGGAAAGCATAATTACAGTGGATATTCCAGGTTCTTGTATAAATTCATGCATAGTCCTTTGCATTGTAAGTCCTTGTATTTCTTTCATGGTTGGTGTGTTCTTCAGATTACAACCTTTTTGATCTAATTATGTTTGCTGGTTAAACCTGAAGGGGTTTTATTACTGTTCCTGTTATTTGTTGCCAAGTTTCAACTTGTTTTAGAATTAATTAAACCAAAACATAAAAACTTACACATCAGTTCAGTGGCGTGAGTGAAGAAAGTGACGTAATTCAATGGGTTTTAGTGTGATTCACTTCTAAGGGTAATTTGCAGGAAGTGGTGGAACATCAGTAAAGTTATTTTGGCTTTACATCCCTATATATTGGAGAAGTGAAATTGTCTTTCTGTGGTCAAATAAAGTCAAAAACTCTCTAAGATGTTATGCTTGAATATAAATCATTTGTCTTTTTCCTTGCTCATAAAGGGTCAATATAAACAAAAATCAAAAACAGAAAATTCTGTCGCTTACATTCACGCATTAAAATCTATAATCTGTACCATTATTCAGATCAAAGAACATTTTTCATCTAATAATCAAAATAAATCAGCAGTAGCGATCTGAAAACCCAAACTGTGGTTGAGCAATTCAAATATTGCTAAAATCCAACTAAACAAGAATATTGCTCCAAAACGTTTCAAAAACTATTAAAGTAACTTTGGCTTCTCAATGCAGTTTAATAATATCGAGCCAATTTACAAAAAAATAAAAATAAATCTCATCTGGAGGCACTTTGCGAATAAGAAAAAGAGTTGGTCCAAATCATATCTAATTATAGAAACAGATGGATTAGTAATATGTAGATTAGATTTTCTGCAAATTAAATCAAATAAGTCCAGTCCATACTAATACAATGTAATCAGATTGTTAGAGACCTGAATTACTTACAGTCCAAATCAAATTATAAAGCAGTCCAATCAAGTTCAACTAATTGCATAATGGCAGTTGGTTGAAAATGTATCTAATCCTGGATGATTGCACATTCACTCTGCAACAATCCCTCTATGAGGTCAAGTATAAGGCAACAGTGGAAAGGAAGCACTTCTTGCCACATAGCATCAGCAACCATCTGGTAGATCTTTGATGCCGTCACCTGGTAGAAGAACACACAGCAGAGATTACACTTTCTGAGGAAACTGAAACAAACATCATTACCTACCAACGTCCCCACAGTATGCAACAGAGTCATTTCAGCCTGATACTCCAGTATCCACCAAAAAGAAGTCCCCTCTCTGTCTCCTGCAAGAGACAGAGAAATACAATCTTAAATTTTATTTCTGGATATTCAACTCCTGCTGGAGTAGCAATGGTAGCTGATTCAGATAAGCAATGATTATTTTGCTTTCTCTGCTGCAAACTCTAAATACAAGTTATGGACAAATAAATGGTCTGTGACAGAGACACAAGTCTGTCTCAATGTGTATATCATCAAAAAGTTAATTTATTTTACTCCAAAAAGGGAAACTCATGTTATATTGACTCATTACAGAGTCTTTATCTCTGTTAATTTTGTTTTTTAATGACTGATAGATAATAAAAATCAAATATAGTTTTTTAGAAAATGTGAATTTCACAAAAGTATTATAAAATGGGATTATTATTAATACAGACATGCTAGCCTAATGAAAAGTGTGCTCATGTACTGCATAGCAAATGCCCTTTTTGACAAGCACCATGATTGTGAAGCCTTTGAGAGTTCAGCCCTAAATATCTTACTGAGAATTTGAATTTGAGGTTTTCATTTTCTGCAATAATCAAAATGAACGTTTAAAATATCTTATTGTGTGCAATAAATTTATATGAGTTTCACATTTTGAATTTGATTACTACAATAAATCCACCTTTCCACAATATTCTGATTTATTGAGATGCACCTGTGTTTGTGTGATTAAAAACTGTCAGCTCAGGAAGTCAGTCTGTTTTGAATAATCACTCCAGAGACGATTTTTAACTTTCAGGTCTACTCAGTGCTCCCCTCCGAGGCTTTTCACATCCAAATTCGCAGTGAGAGGGAAACTGTATTATTTATGTATGTAAATATGCCACAGCTCACAGTAAATCGAAGAGTCTGCTGCCTTTCTTCTTCTGTTTCTTTATGTGAACATGAGGTCTAGACTTTGTATTTCTTACTGAACGTTTATTTCTATGCGGAACACAGCCACTGTATTTTACGTGCTACTTATCATAGAGTACAACAAGGTATTTGTTTAGTAGTGTTTCACTGTGTGTGTGTGTGTGTGTGTGTGTGTGTGTGTGTGTGTGAGGCAGGCAGGCAGGCAGGCAGGCTCAGGGTTGGGATTTCGGGTTAAATATTCAAAATGGCGGACGGAGGAGCAGCGAGTCAAGATGAGAGTTCAGCACCAGGTAATGATTACAGCATTTTACATATTCATACTCATATTCAAACTGCGTTACTCGCAATTTATGGTTGCAGAGTGCAGATGAAACGCAGAACGACCGGCCGACGTGGACCACGTTAGGCTTTGTTTTAGTTTACACACTGCTAGCTTAAACTGTAATTTGACAGAGGAGGAAACGAGCTGTTGCAGTGCGACGGTGGAAATACATGGAAACATGCCTCCCCCCTTTGTGTGATTAGACGGCCCGTACGCCGCTACATATTCATACCTCGGTCGACAAATACAACTTAGCATATTTTATTAGTAATCGCCGTCGTGGCTCGGGTTCATATGTAGCGTATGTATCTGTTTTCCAGTGGCACTTTGGCTTGTAGTCGGTTAGCGTTAGCTCACCGGCTAACGCTTGGCTTTGTGTTGATGCCTACAGTGAGGCTTTTGAGGGAGCTTTGCATATTCATTTATTTTTTTCCACCGGTCGGGCAGTGGCTTTGCGCTCGTTTCTTTTACAACCAGGGCGTCTCGGAGATATTAATCTAAACACAGCACACATGGCTTTCATTAGGAGCACAGTGCCATCTCGGTGTGCCTCTGTTCGACGTGATTTTTCCCCCCTCTTCTCCTCTCTACAGCATTTTGCCTCTTGTCTTTTGTGCTCGGCGCAGCGGAGCCACAGCAGCAGCCTGTTGTGTTATTCATGCAGGCCTCCCTCAGCCAGAGTGCGGAGTTCAGCATATTTTACACACACCGAATACATGTCAACACAACACTTTAAAGCTATTATCATCGTCTTTTCTCCTAGCATAGTCATCATCTAAGTGGCTAGTGTCAGTCCAATTGTGCTGGAGTTAACTTTAGCTTCGTAAGATGCAGCTGTTGTGTTTTTTAGAGGTAATGTAAGCAATGTTTTGAAATAAGTTGGTCTGTGCACTTTCCTGCTTGAGTTGAGACTGTTTGTGTGGTGGATCTGTAACCGAATACAATTTATTCTGTTCAGCCTTCGTTGCTTCTGAAGGATTGGTTTTGAAAACTTAATGTGATTTTCTTCCTTTTGGCGGAAGCTTGTCTTTGGACTTTGTGAAGCTGCACTGAATTCAGAGGTTGTACCTGTGTTATCCCCCCAGGCACAGGGAGGGGTGGTGAGGCCCACTTCCGGAAGGCCACAGTAATAACAGGCAGGAGTTTTTTTGTTTTTTTTGTTATTCTCCATGCTGGTTTCATGACGGGCAGGCAAGACACAGCATGACAGCACAATTTAACTCCATGCTGTTAGACTTCTCATTTAGTTTATTTTAAACTCACAAACCCATTGAGAAGGGTACATTCCTACCCACTCCTTTTTGGACATGGGAGTTAGAGTTAATTAATGAAGTTGGGCTGCACTCTCGTGACATTGGCTTTATATATATAACTTCATTTGCTTTGTGTACGCTTTTCTTTTTCAGCCAAAAATTCCTTTCTGTGTATTAAGATTTCTTTAACTGAACAGAATCGATTTTGATTTATTGCGCCACCATTTTTGAGGGGTGACGACTCCTTTGGTCGCTACATTTTGATTTTGTGTTTTTGTGCCTTGAAGTATTTTCGAACAGTCAAATTAGTCTCTCTTTTTTTTTTTTTTTTTTTTTTGTAAGTTAAGGTGTTGTCTTCTTTCAGCAAGCTGTCCAGCAGTGTGCAACAAAAGGGGAGCTATGTGCTTCATGCAGTCAAATAAACTTCAGTCACTCAGGCATTCTCTTTGCCATCTCATTTCACTTCTAAAGGACCGGTGTCCTATAATTTTTAGATGCATCCTTTGTCCAACACACCTAAATCAAATTGCATAATTAGCTCCTCAGAATACAGTAAATTTCTACAGAGTACTGTAGGTCGTAACCTGCTGGATTCAGGTGTGTCAAAGGGAGGTGTTTCAGGACATTGACCCCTTGTATGATGGTGATTGGGACCCCTGTATTTAAAGAGCTTTAAACCATAAAAGCGACATAACAGAAGATGTTTTTTTTAAGTCATAACTTTTTAAAACCTCATTATACTTTGGCAAATATTTAAGAAAATGTTGCTTCTGAGGGCACAGTGCAGCCATTATCATAATCACCCATTAAGCGATTGGAGCACAAACAGCAGCCACAGACTCACTGATTCCAACACACTTAGTGGTAGTTATTTTTTTTTTCTGGCTTTGTCTTTCAGCTCAAACTAACTGTGCTCACAATAATGTTATAGTAATTGAATGTGCAAAAATAGCACTCAAGTACCCAAATGCAAATGTTCAAGATGAACAGATAACGTGAAATAGCAGCAGAAGAAATGAATAAAACCTTCATGAAAGCTATCTTTGGCTTAGATAATTGTACTCAAATGGAGTTTGTAATAATAATGAAGGTCATTTGACCAAAATGGAGATTTAGTTTTCTGCTTGGTTATTTTTGTAGAGATTTTTTTTTTTTAAAGATCTATTTAAAAGTGCTGAGAAGTGTTTTCTAAGTCTGAACATGTACTGGGAAAATAAAATACAGAGCAGAATAATATTTGCATAATACTACATTTCATGCCTTATCATTTTGTCTCATCCATCCATTCCATCTGTGGAATCCATATTAGAGCCTGGCAACTATAAACTATGTGCCACAAATTTATATTGTATGTTTTTTTTCCCTAAAAATGGCTACGCAGGGGTAGCGCTGGAAATTTTTGTGTGGAAAAGTGTGAAATTTTCATGTTTAACAATATGTAGGAACCTTGTCTGCCATTTGTTTAAATTGTATTTTTCTCCAAACTGATTCACTTTCAAAGTACAAAACCAGTCTCATGCAATTAAGTGTCAAATTTTATGTTCCAAGAGCTTAAACTAAATTTACTGCATTAGGGATTGCCAAAGAAAAGTTAATTTGGTTATGTCTCACATGCAACACTCTCATACATGCTAGTACTTTAATTTTTTCCAATAGTGTATTTGCAACTGTGAAAAATGTGTTAATTTATGTAGAAGAAAAAAGGACTTGTATTAGATTGAGGTTCTTAAATAACAGCTGAGAATTGACTCTTTCCCTCAAACTGGAGCTACTTTTTCTCATTTAATCAGTTTCACAGTTCCACCCTCATTCTAGCCTTGTACTTTCATCATGAATATTCATTGTTGTAAACACGGTTGTTATGAATAATGTAACACCCGCTGTAATAAATTCAGGACATGCCATTTCAGAGCACTGAGAGGGCCTCCATGCAGGCTCCAGTTAGACAGGCTGCCTTTTTCCTGTGGTGGAAGCAACATTTTAGATAATAAGAGTCTTGTGGTGCTCTAGGACTTCTCATGTTTCTGGGGAATTAAAAAAAAAATCCACTCTGACTTTACAATGACATGCAAAACTTGTTAAATATATTCCAATAAGCAGGAAATTTTTTTTTTTTGTAATACCAATGCAAAAAATAGGCAAGCGTAGGTCATCTTTTAAGCATTTAATAGTATTAAAAGTCTAGATGGAGATAAAAAGTAAAGGTGACAACATGTTTACGATGTAGTAACAAGAGATCATCTTTAATGAGGCTTTCAGGAAGAGTAGGGAAAGGCAAGTTGTTGCATGTTGCAGGCAATAACCGTCACATTGTTCCTAACGGATTACATGCCTCAGACATAATTAAGATCTGTAGTAAACTACTGCTGGTATTTTATTATAGCTTTTTTTTAGCTATAAACACTGAGAAGTGGAAATGGAGGTCTTACTTAGGAAAACGTACAGATTAGTAAGAATATTGTTGCTTTGTTGAGCTTCCTTTGACTTGCTACGGAGCAGAAGGTTCAGAACGATGAGTAACCACCTGAATATCCAGGAGTTAATATAAATGTCATGTCCCTCATCAGTGACGTTCATGTGAATTTAAACTGTAACAGCGAGTCATGCGGCTAACCTCTGTTGCATACGCTTAATGGAGGGCTTGTCCTCCCTGAGAAATGTACTTTAATTTGCTCGGATTGGATTTTCCTCCTAGTCTACCGAAAGTTGTCTAATGACCACCCAGGAGAGAAACCACGGTAACTTACAGAGGTGTTAGACCCATTACTGTTCATCAAATTACACGGCATGCTGTATGTAGTTTTGCTCATTTGTGGACTCGGTCCAGCTGCAGTTTCTGGTCTTTGTGGTGTGGTTTATTACACTCCAGTCTGAATCTACTTGGAATATTCATAAAAATGCTGCACTTAGCTGGGAAGTTGTTGTGTTTTTAGGTTAATGGCCCCAAACTCACAGATAAATTGTCTTGCGCGTACATCCAGACCAATAAAAACAAATCAGCATGGTGCTCAGATTGACCTAAATCTACAGTGTGTCCGTATCTCAGCTAACCCTGAAAAACAAAGGTGGTAGTACAGAATGAGGATGTGCTAATTAACTTTTTGCTCAGTCTCGTGTTGAATCTCTCAGCTCACATTAATGTCCCTGCAGAATTCAGCCAGCCTTCCCGTATTACAACGCTAATGAAATAACGGTTTAAAATTCTCTGCGCAGGATATTTGTATAATGCATTGTTCCACTTTGAGGTTTTGCAAACCATTCAACCAAGGGGCCGTGCATGTGTAGCGCTGCCGATAACCAAGTTTGCATTCACTTCTTCTCTGCTTTCTCATTTGGTTGCTTGAGGACAAGAAGAGTCATTTCTCAGCCTCCCCAGGCTTACCTTGTTCAGGCAATATCTTCAAAATCTTTTTATTACAGTTGGCATGAGACATGGAAATGCTCATCTTTGAATAAACTGTTGACAAGTGTGAAGATGTCAATACATTTAAACATGCATCAGTGGTGATGTTTTATTTAAATCATTTAAACATTTATGTCTTGAAGGAAATCAGACTGATAAATAGTGTGAAGTGTATATTGAGTATCAACAACATTTGGTCAGAGTCACAACATTATGACTGACATATATCAGTCATAATGTAGTATCAAAATTGTTCTTTGTGATATTGCAGATATTGATATTGCAATAATAATAATGATTCCATATATTGTGGAGCTCTAATTGACTTCAAGACCTGAGGGAATTTGAAGATGTATTTGCCAAATTACTAGTGGAAAAAACATGGTTGATTATGAAATGAAAGATAGTTTTTTTGAGAGATTTTAGCTGATTTTGATTTCTCTTTCACGACAATAAATGAAAAAGTTATTATTTCCCTCCTGGTTAGAGTAGAAGTGTAACTGAACAATGCTTTTGTAGTAGAGGAAGATTTTTTTTTAAAACCTCTGAGGCTGTCTCTACATCACAGACAATACAAATACAGAAGAATCCTTGGGATTATGTAGAAAAATAATTGTTAGGGTCATTTACAAATCAATAAAAGCATTGTCGGGGTTAATGTGTGATTGGGGAAACCTCTCATGTACTTTTGGTGGATTATTAAATTTTAAATCTTTCATTCATTCACTATTAAGGAGCCCTGTGAAGCATATCTGACTGATTCATATTAGCACTCTCTCATCTGTAAGTGAGAGTGCTTTGGTGCTTCCTAATTATATAAAACTGTGATGTCTCTATAATAAATGACATATTCCATCACAAAATTTCTAAACAGACAAAAGTGTTGCAGAGGTGATGCTTTAAGCAGCTTTTAGCAACCTTTAGTAGCATTCAGCATAACTGGTGTGATTACCATGGTTAGCAATAGCCATGCTAACACCTGCGTGTTCCCTGTAAGGTCGCCATAACCTTTTCAGAAAGACTGCGAACAAATATTTGAACACTTAAAAAGGTTCAAACAAAGCTACTGCTGTGTTCAGTGTTGGTTAACGGCTGATGCCTCACCCTGTTTAAAGGTAGCAGTCAGGACAAACAGCAGACTTGCTTCATTGGTTTTGAGCGTCTTCTTTACAGCTTTCCTCTGGCTTCATTTTGAAATATCTCATTGACTTTAAAATTAGGGATGCAGCAAACATTTTTCACTTCCGATACCGATACAGATATCTGAGGTTTATTATCGGCAAATACCGATCCGATACAGAAAAACAGTGATGAATTGACTTGACATTTATTTTTTTTAAACACAAACATAAATGTTCTGAATTAAGAATTTATTTGATAATTATGCACCAGTATGACACACTTAAATACAAAAGCAGCTGCAAATCTTGGTGAAACATGTAAAAACAACACAACTTTAATTTGTTCAGTCAGTGCAATTAGGAGGAAAGCAGCCAATGTAAAATAATAAATAACAATAGGTTGACTAGTAAAACATATAAAAAAATTTAACTGCACTTTCTGAACAATTTGAAAGAACATTTTTCTGATTGGGAATTCTAAATATAATGTAAAATAAATATTAAGCCGGGATGTCGCTCAGAGCCCAAGGCATAGAATTAGACTGAATAGATCTGCCCTCAAGGATTGTCGCTTATACGTGATCTAGACTTTTTTTTAAATATTGGAACAAATACAGATATTAATATTGGATTAGTGCATCTCTATTTAAAATAGCCAACTTTGAGTCATGTTCCCTCAGTAACAACTTCTATACTGAAGAGTGTTTCTTGAGTATCAGTGGCTAGTATTTCTGTATGGTACGTTCAGTGATTGTTGAAAAGGTCAGGTATTTATTTTCTGGCTGGGCAATAAGTGATGAGGGCCAGCTTATTTCTCAGTGCATCTGTAATTTTATCTACTTAGTTGAAAGGAAAATATTTTTTTCAGCATACATGTAGAGAGAAATGAGGAAGAAAACATGTTCGTTAGTATTTACTGTGGTGCTGGCACAGTTATCAGCGTTGGTCACCTGTGATTTGGTCAGGCAGTGGTTGGTACGTACAGAGGTTGATTAGGCCTTTAGCCAGGAGCAGTTGCTGTGGATTTAGTCTGTAAGCCCCTTCCCCAGAAGACCCAAATCCAGCCTCGCATTCCTCTCTGATTGGTTGGACACCTGTGCGGCTCCATAACCGGGCCGCTTCCCTGCCGCATTAACTCTCAGCACATGCTCCGAGTGAATTTTAAAAGGGGGGCCCCCAAAACGAAACACTAATGGAATGTAAAGCTAATCTAAATATGTTAATCCCCAAACACTTCATAAACATGGACGCCAGCGGCCTGCCACCCACTTTCTGAAGTCATTCGCTTTGGAATGTTTTCGCCGCGGGGGTTCTCACAGTAATGACAAGCTGCTGGTGGATTAATGTGGAGTTATTTATTTCCGATTGAGCGAGTCCAACACCCTCCACCCACTCCGCCTTTTCCCTCTCCCCCACACGAAACCCAAACCTCCCCCTCTCTCCCTCTTTAGCAGTTCGGCCCAGTCTCCAGTCGCAGACGCTCCATCGAAGCAGTTCACCCAGCTAACACTGCAAACCCTCTGCTGTCAGACCTCACGTTGCATTCTGGGATGTCTTCAGCCCCTTTACCTGCTCTTAGCTAATTACTTTTTAGGCCGACGCTCAAACAATAATTGGTCTTGTGCTGCTTCCTCCCCTCCTTCTGCTGCGCAGAGTGCTAGTTTGAGCACTTTTCTCTCTTTCTCTCTCTCTCCATCGTCCTTATTCCCCTGTTTTTTATCGTCCTCCAAAAGCCATCCAATTAATATGCTAATGAGCTGATAAATATTTATAGGGGTTTTAAATTATGCAGAGAGCTTTCAGAGCCCGGTGTGAAATGCATTGCTCGCAGGACTTCAAAGCCTTGCATCACTAACGAGGTAGGAGTAGATTTGCATACGGCTTTAATCAGCTGAATACTGATTATGCTTCATTATAGAGTTGGATGGAGGGAGGAAAAGGAGGAGGGGGGTTCGGTGTTGAAGGAGGCCGCCAGCTGCACTTGTCGTTTGTTTCATTCCAGCAAGAGAGGGAGAGAGAAAGAGAGAGAAGTTTTTCAGAAGTAGAGGCAATCTTGGCAGCAAAGAGAGGGAGTGCTAGAGAAAAAGGGGGCAGAGCTGTAAGAAAAGAAAAGAGGGGAGCAAGGAGAGCTGTTTGCCTAGACCCTGTTGGCTTTCCCAGTGTTCGTTTCCCAGTGTTGCTCAGCAGACCGTGTGGTAGAGACCGCCACTGTGTCCCTGTGTCTCTGTGTGCTCGCTGCTGACCAGTGGAGAGTGAAAACAAGAGAGAAGGGAGGCAGGGGGGCGCGTGGGAGGAAGGAGTGCGTTCTGGACATCCTGTCGGTGGGGTTGCCCAGTCGGGCGGGTTGCACTCGACAGGTCCAGCAAGCATGCAGGAAAGCACAGGTGGAGCAAAAGCGGGTGAGTTTTAAGTTTAAGAAGACTGTGAGCGAGTTCGGCTGGGTTTTATTGTTTGGTCAGAGGCTAATCTGGAATATCGACATGCAAATGTTACAGGTTTTGTCCTACGTGGTTGTAGCATTTTGCTTTTTTTAAATTGGAGTTTTCTGTAGTTTTTATCAGTGAGAATGAATGAGGACTTGAAGAGCAGGAGGAATATTTTAGCACCAGTTGATATGAGATTTTCTCATTATGTGTCTGTCTGGTTCTTTCAGATGCTAAAGTGAATAATCAGTCAGAAACTTCTAAATGTGAAATGGAAAGTGGTGACGAGAACACCGGTCAGTATCGATCAGCCTGTTTCTTTTTTTCTTTCAGTTTTTTATTTTTTTGCACGGTGGAGATATTGAATTTTTGGAGTTTTATCTCATTCAACAGGTTTTAGAATCAGATCCAAATTTCTTTTAAAAATGTTGGCAACACAAAACCATCCTGTTAATCTTTGTAAAGTCATTTGATCAGCTTTCCAGTTTCCTTTTTTTTTTTTTTTGTTTCAATGCTTTAGTGACATTTTGCTGCATCTATGTAACCTTACGTTGAATACTGAAGATAAACATTTGCATTCTTCCTGATATATGCTTTGAATTCCTGTGTAAGCTCCAAATGTAAACACTTTGTTTAATCAGTAACATGCAGCTGTTTTCATATGCATTTAAAGAAACATTTCCTCCCACCTGCAGATATTTTCAGTGTTCCTCTTTTTGTTTTTTAACTGCAGTGCCTTTTCTTGGTTGAACCACTGTTAAAAACATGTCTGTGTTTCTGTCCCTAGGAGTCCAAACCAATGGACTGGACTTTCAGCGGCAGACGGTGCCAACCACAATCTCTAATGCACATGCACAAGCCCTCTTCCAACAGGTACCACATCACACATGCCTGCATGAGCTGGAGCATTCACTTTCAAAAATTCTTGTTTTAATCCAAGGAGTAGCTGTGCTACAGGAGATGTTTTTATACACGGAACTACGGCTTTAAATATTCATAAAAGTAGTTGCATAAAAGAAAAGAGATGCAATTCTAGGAGAGATATGCTCATCAGCATGACAACATTTGCAAGCAAGGAGTTCATTTAAATGAGCTAGGCTCTCTCAGTGTCGCCTGGCAACAAGGCAGATTAATCAACCCTGTATGCTAATTAAGCTGCTCTGCGGTTGCTCGGAAACAGATGGCAGAGAATATGCAAATCTATGCAGAATTTACATGCGCTGCATAACAGTTATTTTAATTAGCATCTCTGCTCTTCCCCTCCCCTCCCTTCACTTCACTTCTTCCTGTCTCTGAAGGCTGCGACACATTTTAAATGCCCACTTTTATCGCTGCCTTTTTAAAAAATTTTTATTGAAATTCCTCTCACTGCTAAAAGACAAAAGGTGCAGTCTGACCGAGCCACTCAGGTAGCAGAGAAATTAGATTTTTATCGTCTTGGTTCTTCTTGTTTAGCACGATGCTTCGTTTCTTGATCTGATTTACTTTAATTAAAAAAACATCAGTGTCTTGTTCCTATATTTTATGATTATGACTTAAAAGGACGTAAAATTAAGTTTGGCTCTCCGCTTCACTTCTGCCAGTCGAAGTCGGAAGACTCGGCCGCTCTTCCTGCCTCCGTCCAGCAGAGCGTGTTGCCTCAGACCCAGCTAATGTTGGCAGGGGGACAGATTGCTGGAGTAAGTGGCCCCCCCCCTCCGCTGTGCTCGGTCACAACCTCGTCGTTACGTGCATCCTCCCGTGATCACCTCTCAATACGATCAATCCTGCTGGAGAAACATAGCTGATTAAATGATAGCTTGATAAGTTTGAGCCTCCTCTGCCTGTCTGCCTGCTCATCTCTGTGGTTGTTAGTTTATGTTCAAATGTCTCCATAACAGAAAGTGTAAAACGAGCATTTGAGGCATTTCATTTCCATGTTTTTTTCCTGAGAGGACCCGACGGCTGCTGCTGAAGTGCAATGCGGGAGTGAATGTTTACTGTGCATGTGGATCTGTGTTTGAACATCGACGTCAACATGCTCATTCGCACTTTTGCCTGGCGCAGCTGCATGAGTCCTTTTCTCTGTTTTCTTGTGATGACTCATATTTATGCTTACAAAACAGCCTAAGCTTTTGTTTATCTTTGATATCTTTGTGAAAAGTTACATTCTGAAAGGACATTTACAAAAATACTTGCAGTTAATACAATTCTGTGACTTGCAAAAGTATTCACACTGCCTTGATTTTTTCATGTTATGACCAGAGTTTACTTTATTAAGATTGTATGTGATTGACTGACAGAAAGTAGTGAATAACTGAAGTGGAAGAAACATGATTTTGGGTCTATTTGTTTGGTTTTTTTTTTTGGTTTTTTTTTTACAAATAATCTAAAAAGTGTTGCATATATTTATGTGCAGCCCCTCCAGTTCAGTACTTTGGAGTAGTTCCTTTTTCTGCACTTACAGTTGCAAGTTTTGTGGTTTCTCCACCAAACTTTCTCAACTAGAAACTGAAATTTCTTTGTAAGATAGCTCAAGCTTGGTTAGATTGATTGGAAAACATCTGTAAGCAGGAATTTTTAAATCTTGCTACAAATTTTCTAACTGATTTTGGTCTGGATTTTGATTGGACCAAATGAATATGCTATGATCCAAACCAGCTTTCTGAATCAAGGGTCATTATCTGCTCCTGCTAAAGCCCTTTTTCTTCCTTTAAATTTACCCATCTTCATACCAAGCATCTCCACAGCATTATGCTGCCACCACTATGTGTCACTGTGGAGATGGTGCGTGTAGAATAATGGGTTGCCTCAGTTTTCTATAAAATATGATCTTTTAGATCTAGGACAAATAGTTAAATTGGACTTCTGATGGCTCTCTCTCAACTCTCTTACTGCCACTGTTTAATTTTTCAGTCGTAAAATCTCATCAGCCCTGCTGAAGACGAGTATTCACACAGCATGATGCTGCCATCAGCGCACCTGAGAAGTATCAAAAAGGTGTAAATACTTTTGCAAGGCACTATGATTGAAAAGTTGCAGGAACAAAGTACAACTACATCGTGATTTTGTTACATCAACACCAACTGAAGTCGGTGTGTTAAATTATATATATATAAAAAAAAACAATAACATGTTGTTATTGTTTCTATTGTTATCAAAAACAATTTGTTATTGATAGGAATTACTCTGAAAGATTTTCAGTAAATATACCCAGATTACTACCAGAAATACCAGGCATTAAATCAAAAACTGATATCACATTTGACAATAAACTTTTCATTGGTATCGAAGCCAAAGCACACTTCACATTCCGTGTGATCTATCCTTAAACCTAAAGCGCATCACCTACTTCCTCAGTGTTTCCAGCCGCTCCTGTCTCACGCTTCCTGTGTGTGTTTTCCCTCAGTTAACCCTGAGCCCGGCGCAGCAGCAGCTGCTGCTCCAGCAGGCCCAAGCTCATCTGCTGGCTGCAGCCGTGCAGCAGCAGCAGCACTCCGCCAGCCAGCAGAGCAGCACCACTGGAGCCAACATCTCGGCCACTGCAGCCACGCCGATCACCCAGCTGCCCCTGTCACAGCCCATCCAGATCGCCCCTGTAAGTCACCATCATCCATATACTTACAGTAAAAAGTTTCAAACAGTCAGCTAATTATGTGTGTGTGTGTGTGTGTTTCTTTTTTTTGTTGTTGTTGTTTTTTATGCAGCAGCTGCCGCAGAATCTAACCCTGCCTCAGTTTGTCCTGGTTCAGTCTGGCCACCCGATCGCAACGCCGTTGCAGCACACTCAGTTTATCATCTCGCAGACGCCGCCGGCCCAGCAAGGCAAGTGGATTTACTCGAACAATTTAGAGGAGAGAAATATTTGCAGGATTTTGTTAAAAGGTTCCTGTTGGATGTAACTCTTCAGGCATATTGCCAGCCCAGAGTCTTCTAACTCAACTACCTCAAAGCCAAGCTAACCTCCATCCGACTCAACCAAGCATTACCCTTGCAACTCAGGTAAGATATAATCAAAGTTTGTTTACGTTGTTAACTTCTTATGTATGTTTTGTTTATCTTTACTCCTTAATTTACGTTCATTTTCCTCTGCAGCCTGCATCTCCAACTCGTACGACGGCAACCACCAACATTCAGAGTCTGCCCCACAGTCAGACGCCCCCCAAGCGGATGGACACCCCCACGATGGAGGAGCCCAGTGATCTTGAAGAGCTGGAGCAGTTTGCCAAAACTTTCAAGCAGCGGCGAATCAAACTGGGCTTCACACAGGTAAACGGTCAAGAGATTAATCTGAAAAAGATTCCAAGTTAGATTCACAAATGTGTGCTGGCAGTAAGCATCTCCAGTTGATTTTACATAGTTTGTGAAAGTAGGAAATTTGCTTTTTGATTTCCCAAATCTGGATAAGTATGGGAAAATATACAGTATGTAGATGTATTAAAGGTGCAGGATAATTTCTTTCAGATTTGATCAATCTTTTGGTTGCAGACTTTAAAATGAAGCTAAATGGAATTGGTAAATAAAAAGTAACTAGATAAATGTTTTGCACTCATTTCCAGAATGTTATAAAATTGGGAGGAGAATTTAAAGTTTGAGAAAGTTTGGACTCTGACCCTTAAATTACAAAGGAACCCTGTTTTTAATATGTTAATTGTGTTTTTCTTAATTTTTCTTCATCTTTAAGGCATTATATACTATTGGCACTTTTAGATAAATATATTGCAAACCAGTACAGAGACCTATAGGAAGCCCTGCATATTTAGTTAGTGTTCGACTCCAGTTTGAAGTTGTGCAGTTGAGTTACACCTAAATTACAACTTCGTGTCTTGTATCATTATTAGTTTTCTGTGTCTGAACCAAGCTGAGATTCAGGAGCTGCAGCAGCAGGGATGTCGGCAGGAATCAGCTTGCGTATTCATAGATCCATGCTTATTAAATGAAGAAAAATGTGTGAAAGTCACATGTAGGCCATTTTAAGCTCTGATCAGAATATTTTTGCAAATCCAAAAAAAACTTTTCACTATGTAATTTAAATGAACAGAGATTAGTTTTTAGAGGCTTTAATCAGAAGTAGGAGACTAGAAGACAATTAATAATTTATGACTCTCATATTTCTGTGTCATTGTCTCCCTTCAAATCGCAGGGGGACGTCGGCCTGGCTATGGGGAAGCTGTATGGAAACGACTTCAGCCAAACCACAATTTCTCGCTTTGAGGCCTTGAATCTGAGCTTTAAGAACATGTGCAAACTCAAGCCTTTGCTGGAGAAGTGGCTTAATGATGCAGGTTTGTCCCTAAGCCCACCTGAATATAAAGCCGTGTTTCTTGAGTTTGATGGCAGATGGATCAGTGTTCCAGCACACCTGAATCAAACAAATTATTATGAGCATTTTGAAGAACTTGAACTTAATGACCCAAGTTGAAGGATGGTGGGTTTTGCATGATCTACTTTGCCTTTACCTTTCTCCTTTCCTTTTGTCGGTGCTGTTTGTGCAGAGAATCTGACATCTGACCAGTCCTTGTCCAGCCCCAATGCCCTGGGCTCCTCAAGCTTGGGCATAGAGGGCATCAACCGCAGGCGGAAGAAAAGGACCAGTATCGAGACCAACATTCGAGTGGCCTTAGAAAAGAGCTTTCTAGAGGTGAGAGCCTCTTGTTCATGAAATCAAAATTGAAATCCTTAAAAATGCTTGAAGGATTGAATTTTCAAGGCTTGGGAAGTGCATGACATCTATCTATCTGCATTGTTTTGTAATAAAGTTGCCATAGATTTTTAGGAGAAAAGACTCCTTACAGAAAGTCTGGGTATTATTTATATAGGGTAAGAATTTCATTTGAGCCGAAACGTAATTTAACACAAACAGATTTATACAATGTAATGACAATTTATTATTCCTAATGGCTCAGTGAGTTATTGATTTGAGTAATTGAAATGACGATGGTCTTATATTTTATTCACTAAACTTATTGAAATTGCTCATTTTTTAATTTTAGTTTTTGTTAAATCAACGTTTTGCTCTCTAACCAGTCAGGTGTACAGAGAATTAAAATTTTGTTATATTTCAGTTTACTTTGTCCTTGCTATGCAGAATACTATCATAAGATATTATTAATAACAGTATTTAATTATGTCATACAATGGTGAATTGAAACTCATTTTTTTAGTTCATTTGTATAGTTTTTATCTGAAAAGTGTGGTGCTGAAAAAGTTTGAAAATTTACCTTTGAAACTCAAGTTTTTGCACACTGTGATGCAGCCGTGAGGTTGTTTTTGATGATGCAGCACTTCAGTTTCCTCAGTACTGACAGGGAATCCCTGGCTTCTTTGCCCTCTTCAAGCAGAACCAAAAACCTACCTCTGACGAGATCAGCATTATCGCTGACCAGCTCAACATGGAGAAGGAGGTGATCCGGGTCTGGTTCTGCAATCGCCGACAGAAAGAGAAGCGGATTAACCCGCCCAGCAGCGTCAATAATGGAGGAGGCAGCACCTCCATCAAGACCATCTTTACCCCCAGCAGCCCTTTGGTAGCCACGCTCACACATTAAAACCATTCTTCAGCAGTGTTGGATCTTTGGATCTTTTGACTGATCTTTCACACTTCATGCTTTAAGCTAAACTTAAACAAGATGTAAACCCAGAGAAGCTTGCTGAGTGATCCTCCATATGCTTCTCTCCAGGTGGCAAGCACAGCAAGCCTTGTTAGCAGTCCAACTATTAACACATCCACCACCCTGACTGTAAACCCAGTGATGCCTCTCACCAGCACCAGTGTCTCTAGTTTGGCTTTCACAGGTTTGAGTTTGTCTTAACTTTGACTGAAACCTTGAATCAGTTGATCTAAGCTGGGTGTCTGTTTAATGTATTTATTTATTCTTTAAGAGCAACCTTTGTGTTAAAATGCCCTACCCGTAAATCTACACTTGTTCGCTCAGCATGCAAAAACTTATGAATAGGCAAATAGCTTCCTCTGTGTTGTATGCCTGCAGCTGCTGCATTCCTGCTTATATTTAACTTTATTCGATCTTGAAATAAGTTGCAGATATCGTCGATATCCTTACTGAATATCAAAAATATTACGTGTTTGTTGTTTTAGCTTCAGTAATGTTTTAGTCTTTAACATTTCAGTGGGCTTTTGTGCAACTTTAAGTAGTTTTCAGTTGAAAGGAAACAGCTGCAGGCGAGTGTTGGAGGTTTAGGTGGGGACCACTTTGCATATTTATACACTTTTTAAGAGAACAAGCTGCAGAGTTGCAGTTAAACTATTTTGACATCACATTCATTATTTGCAAAAGTAAAACTTTTGGTGCATGGAGTAAAACTATGGCACAGTTTAGATGAGGGGTTGAAAAAGTGCTCTACTTTAAATTAATTCAAGAGACTTTAAGTCAAACATGATTAACTTTTACACACTTTGGAATAAATTATATATTGTTTCCAACTTATGTTGTTAATTTAATGTATACAGCCATGAGAACAGGGCAGGTTTATAAAAGATTTTGTCTTCCTGTTCTTTTCACTCTTTTTTGTTTGTGAATTGATGATGAAATTTTTTTTAATCAAGCATTTAACCTGATTATTTTCATGGAGAAAAAAGAAATTACATTCCTCTTCTTTCCCCATCTACTAAGGCACAACAGTTGGAGGCACAAACACTGCATCGGTCATCTCCACCGCACCTGTACTTACCACGTCAACCAGCGCTCCATCGATAAGCCCATCCACGACCACTGTTCAGTCCACATCCACAGACATCAAAACCAGCGTTCAGGCGCTAGTCACGCAGGCTCCGACGTCCATAGCGACGTCCTTAGGGACGGGCCAGGTGATGGTGGCCGCTCCGGGCCTATCCACAGCGCAGCTGGGGGCCGCCCAGCTGCCCACTAGTGCCAGCTTTGCAGCCATGGCTGCAGCTGCAGGGCTGACCCCGGGACTGATGGCATCATCCCAGTTCACTCCAGGGTTAGTCTCTGACTTTTCTACAATTTGCTGAGAGTTTTTTTCCCCCCCCTGTATTTGCCTTAAAAATGTTTGTTTTGTTTTCAGGGGCGCCCTTCTTAGCCTGACTCCTGGGGGGCTTGGCAGTGCACTGAGTCCTCTGATGAATAACAGCACTCTGGCTGCAATTCAAGGTGTGTGCTAAGCCAGCGTCAATACCCAGTAGTAAACATTTTTGGATAATTTCCCTTTTAGCAAAATGAGTGTGGTTTTGCTCTTTTTTTTGTGTTTCTTTTGTGTACGAAATTGCATCCTGAAACAATGGATTAAATAAAACTCCTAGCCACACCCAGTTGGTGCTCACTGCGTTTAGAATAATACTTTCTAAAAGATGAAAATGAGAGTTTCAAATAAGGAATAGTAATATCTAAAAAAACAACTGGGATCTGTGTTAGTAACATTAAAACTTCCTGTTAAACTCATTGATCTTTTTAGTTTTGATTTGCTGTAGCAACCATTAATAAATCCCACTATGGGCTTTAGAGAATTTCTATTTAGTGGAGGATAATCCAGTCCAGATTTGAGCAGCATTATAGATTTTGAAATAGCGCTGATCTAATTTGGCTTAGATGCCAAAAACAGCCTTAAAGTCAACGTCATTGATAACTGTTTTATTATTTGACTGATTTCAAAGAAAAAACAACTAAAATTGTTTCTATTCAATCTTTTGTTTCTCCCTGCAAATAAAGAACTGAATCTATCTGTAGAAAATGGATAGTAATGTTTGGATAAATTAAACAGTCTATAAGAAATGGTTGCCTTAATTAAAGACGTGTAAATATTATTGAAAACCTTGTGTTTTGTGCACTAAAACCGATTGCCATGCCTCCTCCTCAGCACTGGCATCGGGCGGCCCCATCCCCATCACGTCTCTGGACGGCGGCAACCTTCTGTTCGCCAACACCTCGGCCGCCAACGCGCCCAACCTGGTGACCACGCCGCTCTTCCTCAACCCCCAGAACCTGTCGCTGCTCACCAGCAACCCCGTCAGCCTGGTGTCGGCGGGGGCGGGCGGGCTGCAGGTCACCGCCGACGCCCACCACCAGGCCACCACCGCTGCTGTGCCTGTGCAAGCCTCGACCATTACCACTGCCTCCAAGGCTCAGTGAAGCCTCGCTCCCGACGCCTCGTTTCCTGCCACGAGCACTACTTCCCGTCACAACGGGCGGGGGACACAGGCTTCACTACCCGCCCCCCCCCCCACTTTTCAGATTAGAAGTAGAACATTATTTAATGTATTTGCTGCCACCAAATAGAAAACGACATCCAATATAATTGGGCTTAGGTTTTGTTTTTTTTCTCTCTTTCTTTTTTGTTTTCAATAGTTCTCAATATTTTCTTTCACAAACACTCTTGTTGGCCTGAAAAAAAAAGAAGCAAACTCTGCACCATCACACTATTATGTACATATTTCCTCCTACTACGAGGTCAGAATCACAACTGACACGTCTAACCAAAAAAACAAAATCTTGTCCCTTTTAACATTTAAACTTGAGTCTTTTTCACTAATTTCACAATGTTTTGTCGTGACTAACAAGAGTTTGTGCATCACTTTCTTTCTGTTTTTTATTAATGTTTTTGACAGGCCTCAACTTAAATCATATCAAAGTTGTACTCTTTGCATTTCCTTTCTATGTATTTTTTTTTAGACTTTAAAATCTATATAATTCTAATAAGTTAATATTCACCTATCACTTTTTAATCGTGGTTATAAGGCTTTAAATGCAAGTAATAAGTGGCCGATTTTAAGGTTATCATTGCTTTAAGGGTCGGAGGTGACTGGGTGGGTCTCTCTGCGTCTCTTCTCTGGAAACACTGAGTTTTGCAAGTCGCTGTGGCGGTCAAAAGGCCTCTTAGCTTTTGTAAAATGAGGGTCTAGTTGTGGATTGTTGACACTGACAGAAAATGGCTCGAAATATTTGTGTGGAAAGCTTTTATAGAGAGCGAGCTGCAGCCACGTATCCGGACGAGGTGGTTCGGGTTGCAATGTGCTTTCTGCAGCTCTTCCAGAACAGTTTCTGGCAGTGTGTTTTTTTGTTCGAGGCATGTACTTGCAGTACTGGCTCCATGGGATTTTAATGTGGGTTTGTGATTTTTTTTTCTTTTTCTTTTTAATAGTAGTACTGTCATATATGAACCTGTGCACAGTATCTGTACCAAAAAAAAAAACTGGATTGATGAGCTGCAGTCTGCCTGATTTTGGGAGGAATGAATACGTACTTTAAGATATACCAAAAATATTTGTTAAAATAGTTGCTGTGTGTAGTCAGTGTAGCTTAGTCTAGTTGATATATTTATGAGTGCAGAATCTCTCTTCATTGTCAACAGAATATAGAAATGCAATATTTTGATGACCATTTTCCAAAGATAACATTGTTTTTTTCTTTTGTTCTTGTTTTTTATTTTAATTGGCAGCACTACTCGCCAACATGAGAGGGATGCGATGGTTGTGAGAAATTGGTTTCTTTTTTACTTTTATGAGACATATTTGTTAATTTTTACCACCTGGGCCTTGCCCTCAATTTTTGAACTGGTTTTTCAGAGCCGTTTTCAAGGCATTCTTTTTTTTTCTAATCTGTTCTAGTAGCATTTTCGACGTTTTTTCTGAACCGTAGTGGAAAGTAGGCATGGGCCGGTATGATAGACTTGAGTAAAATTACCAAGTTTTACGCTTTTCAGATGATCTAATTCCTTTTTTTTAAAACACCTTGTCAACCGGCTTGTAGCTTGGCCAACTGTCATGTCAGAGTAGTTCCTTGATAAGAGTGAAGGATTTTTTTGAGGCTCGATATATTTCCAAACAGCTGATATATATATATATATATATATATATATATATATATATATATACATACAAGTGAGAGAAAAGTGTAGTTGCCTTCTTTTGGTCAGCTGCACAGCATCATTACTTTAAGTTGCAGAACAAGAAAATCTCTGGTATTACATTAAACAGACTTTAACCATAGGAACTGTTTGTAACAGGTAACCGGCCCATGCCTAATGGACTTTTTTTTTGTTTTGTGCTAATATTCAGCCATAAAGCAACAGCTCGAACCAAAGCGGTTTTACTCAGTAGTTGCTGTGCCTGCCGGAGCACGCAAGTTGCTGTTCACATGGTTTCTACGACTTCCCCCGCCCGTGCAAGCAGTTTTTTCCTCTTCTCCAAATGCCAGATTCTCCCCGATTTGGTGCTGCTGGAACCAGATCACAGAAACTTAGCTTTAACAACTTGCTGCAGAAGCTCCCGACGGGGAGCCGAGCTGTCGAGAGGCCTGCATGCTTCCTTTATAGCTTTACGACTACGCCCTGTGGAAGTCGGGGTTTGGTAGTTTCGACCCTCCCACTGGGAGGACTCACCTGTGTAAATGCATAAACCCAATCGTCTGAGAATATTCTTCATGTTTGTCTCAGTGTCGCTGCTTTGACCCATTGTGTCTGTGGACTGGTTGTAAACCCACCAAACTCTTTTACAAAGCAGCACATTCAGTCACACCCCACGGAAAAGTAGCATTGGTCTATATCCAAATGATGACTTTAGTTCCTGCAGTGATTTTTTTATTTTCTGTGACAGTCTTGAAATTTGTCCACACGATCCTCCTCCTTGTTTTCTTTTTAATAATTGTGACTAAATATACCTCATCAGAAACTTCAACATAGGTTCACCGTTAGACATTTCTGGGTGTAGAATGTATAAATACTGTCTGGCTTTATCATTCAGAGGTTATACCGTTCATAGGAACCACAACGTTAAAGGACAACCTACTACTACTACTACTGCTATTTTCTAGTACTACTATTTAAAGGGTGTTTCTGGGTTTAAGTGTTTGTTTTTTTTTTTTTTTTTAGATCTTTCTTGCCAAAGTAAAAGCCTTTTCTCGTCGAAGCTTTGTGGATGTCTAGCCCCCTCCACCCTGCAGGGGGCGCTCAGTTCCTGCCCCCCTCTTTAGTCATTATGTTTCACCTGCACCATGACGAACCAGCTGGCACCATAGGATGTTACTGAAATATTTATCTGAGGAAAGACTTAACAATTAGAGAAGCAACCTTTTCTTAATTCTATATAAATATATATATAAACACGTGTAAAATATTCATATTTTATATTTGAACTAGTATGTTATCAAGATTGAATGTAGTGTTTATCATGCTAACTCAAAAGAATAAATCTCCCCGCAATCTTTTAATGCTTTATTCACTGTTTTTTTTGTTTGTTTTCTTAACCTGACCAAAAATATGAGAGGAAGTTAGTGAGGATGCCTCTGTTTTGACCGGAGGAACTCGAGACGCTGAAGCATCTGACCTTATTGCTTTATTTTATAATTATTATTATTATTGCTAATGTTTTATTTTTGCGTTGTGAATTTGATTTGCTGTGTTGTCTTTAACAATCATTTTTCTTTAACTTTTTGCCTTTTTTTGTATAGCATGAGAGGATAAGATCACTGGCTTTTGTAGTTTGACAAGAGAGGATTAACATTATCATTTATGCCTTACTGTTACGTAGAAGACATGAGCATTGTAGCGGTGTGTGTGTGTGTGTGTGAGGGCTAATCTGGTGCATTTCGTTGAAATGGTAGATATCTGGGGCATTTTGGAGTGGATTAGTGATGTGTGTTTTGTTTCGGCCAGGTTGGGAAATGCTTTACTTGTAATTCCAGTGGCTTTTTGTGTGTGAAAGTGTGTTTGGGTTGTCTGCAAACCTGTACGGTGCATTTTCCCTCATCTTCCAGCTGGTGTAAGGATTAATTTTCTTTTTTCTTTCTTTTATCAAAAAGTTTGTAATATAGTAGTGCTTACTTCTTTTTTTTTTTTTTTTGACTGAGTTCGTCTACTGATTAGGCCACAGGCTTCAAGCAGGCCGTTCGCCGAGCCAGCTTTGGGAAAATTCTACCGTTTGTGGTTGATTTGTTTTTTTTCTTTTTTTATTTGATATTCTTATGAGCTGTTTTCTTGGCTTTTAGTGCTTCACTGTCAGTAGGTGATCTTGAGACTTCAAGGCGTTCTCGTGGTTCAACCAGGCGACTATATTGAGCCCGATTATGTCAGTTTGCTGTGGAGGAAGAACAGGTGGACCACCAGTAAGGCAAAACAAACTGTTGTATACCTCATTTCTTAACTCAAAACTGAGTGAAACCTGCTTTAATCTACTTATAAGATAAGAAAAATGTTTTTAAAAATAAAAAAAATGCCGGTGGAGAAGCCTGCTCATACCTGTACTGCCACAAGGTGGAGGCAGATTACACACCAGTGCTTGTGAATGTCTGCTGTTTTTTTCCTTCACGACTTGTGCACACACGTGTCTTTACATTTGTCAGTGCCACTTTAGTTAATTTCCTACCCTCGTCTTTGTGTTTATACACTTCCTTTTAAGTTTGACAATCCTGTTTTGTTTGTTTGTTGTTGTTTTTTTTTTGTCCATATTTTTGTTTGTCATTTATGACATGGTACAAGTATGTGCAGGTTTCCTCCTGTCGTGGCCCGCTCTCGGTTTTCTGTGGTACCAACTCTAACCAAAGACTTCTAACTTGATTGTACGCGAGCAACGCCGTCGTCTCGCCCATCCCCGCCTCACTGCTCAGCATCTAATCCAGGCTGCACTCCCTCCACGTCCCTCATCCTCCAGAGTCCCAAAACGTTTCGACTGTAAGGGGATGTTTTTTTTGTTTTTGTGCTTTTCTCGTAGTGAATGTGCGTCCTGCCAGTGCAGCGGTTTCAGTGCCTGTGGGCGGGGATCGGAGGGGGCTGAGCGGGCCTCTGTGACGGGCACGAACCAATGTGGCGATAGCTGGGTGATGTTTGTTAATACACGCTGAGGGTGGATCCTGTGCACGCTGTACCTGCTCAGGACTTTGTACGTCCTCCCTTACTTTCTTCCATTGCGTCTCTCTCTTTCTCAAGGACTTCTTCTTCCCCTCGCTCCCCCTTCATGTCTCCAGAAACACATGCCCTTCCCTTCACCGTCGTCTCTTCTCTACAGACTCTGTGACACTATGCATCACGGTCCGTCCCCGCCCGGTTCAGACCCGACGGGGCTTCGGTGACACTTTTGTCTAAGGCTTTACTCCAGGCGAGGCCGTCCGGCTCTCACAAGCGCTATCCCAAAGCAAAAATCCAAATATTTAAACTTTTTGACAAACGCAGATACCAAAGATCTCTCTCTGTCTCTCTCTCTCTGCCGCCCTTCCCGCCCTGCAGCATGTGTATTAAGAGACAAAACCCAGCTCTGGCTTTTAGTCCTTAGCCTCAGTAATTCCAAAGCTTAGATGTATATTTTGGTATATTTCTGAGAAGAAAAATGAAAAAATAAAAAACTTGTGTGAAAAGCGTCTGTTTGTTGTAACCTCTTTATTTTTATTTTTTTCATTTTCTGTCACAGCATGGAACTAATTGCAGAGCTGTCTTACTCTTAGTAGGTTAAAGATATAGTATTTTTGTATGTTTTTTTGGGTGTGTCGTGTGCGATTATCAGTTTTCCGGCCCAGGCAACCACAGCTTTCAATAAAAAACTGAAAAATAAGGAAAAAAAAAAAAAGATGACAACCATGTACATATTATGTCAGTGTATCTCGAGAAATGCGTTCTGTAAAACAATTCATGTTGGAAGCTTGGGCTGATCTAAAGGAATGTGCTCCTGTTTTATTTTCCTCCTTTTTCTTACTCTGCAGTCTATCGATTTACTTTCCAGGACTCGAATGTAAGGAGTTTTGGTTTTCACCTGAAATACAACACTGAGAGAGGGACACTGCTCTGATATTACTAAAAAGAATAAAAAATTTAAAAAAAAAAGGAAAAATAAGTAAAGGCCTCCAGTCCTGGAGGTTTAGAAATGAAAGATTGTGTAGGAGTTTTAAGTATGTGAATCAGGATACATAGTAGATTTTGATGCATTTGTCTGCTGTATTTTTGTTTTTTGTTTTTATACACATACAAAGATAATCTTTTACTGTAAATGTACAGGTTTTTTTTGTTGTAAACATTAAAACTGTTTTCCAAGTGTTTTGACATGTGCTTTCTCCTGTTATGTACAGTGAATCTGTCTGTAGAGTTTCTATTGTGCTCAATTTTACATCAGTCTGTGCTTTACTATGTTTAGAAAATATCTCTATTATTTTTGCATCAAGACAGCAAGCTAAAGATCGAGAACATTAAATCAGACTATACCTTTCTGATTTTTAGTCGGAATTAAATTTCATCTATTTGCTAAATGTCAGAAGGAGGCTATTTTTCCAAGTTTATTTTTTTACTTTAATGTCAAAAGTTTACTTGTTCTTCTTTAGCATGTGGTAAAATTACAATTTCAGCTATTCAGTTTTTTAGTAGGGTCAAATATTTTTTGGTGTCCTTTAATAATAATCTGTCAAATCATTTGTGGGAATTTTGGCTAATTCTTCCCAACAAAACTGAGTCAGCTGTTCAGGTGGCATCGCTCACACATTTCCTGCTGGAGTCAGATCCAGGCTCTTTGACTGTTACTCCAAAACATTGATTTTATTGTTCTTAAAGTTACTTTGTAGCTAACTTAGCGGGATTATTAGTGTTGTTCACCATTTAGAAAACTGAACTGAAGTCCAAGCTTTAACTTCGTGGCTGACGTCTTGAGATGCTGCTTCAGTTTTTGCATCTATTACTCTTTCCTTAAGTCATTTAATCAGTCTATCCTGAAGCAAAACACTCAAGAGAAGGTTGCCACACCCCTACTTCACACTTGAGATGTTTGCAAGTTTCAAACATCCTACAAATGTAGAAGTAATCACTTCAACATGCCTGTAAAAGTCAAGCTCTTTGCCCCAGAGTGCTTTTGAAAAATAATCTCTTAAGATGTTCTTGCTGTGTGGCTTTTTCAGCCCATGTAATGACACTCACCGGCTTCAGCCAAGGTTTTTACAAGATGTTTTGCTTTTTCACAGGCTGAATCAGTATTATTACCGTGAAGATCAATAGCTCTCAGTTGCCTTCATTTTACTCAAATGAGAATCAAACCTGTAGCTGTGTTTAAACTTCTGGGTTTGAAGAAGGTAAAAATGTCATCATTCAGCTATTTAGCAAATAGAAATAACATAAGAAGCTGACATAAAACAGGAAATGTTCAGTCTGATTTAATGCCAGGCAGTGAGGAAAAAAGGTCGTCTTGTTTTACACAGCACATGTAACTATCTGTTCTCAGCGGTACAAAACCTCATGTCTGCTAAAAATCCAACCAGATTTTATCTAACGAACCACTAAATAAATGAAGTGCTTATCGATACAATAAAGCGAAGAGAAAAGGAAAGTCTTTACATAAAAAAAAACGGGCAATAATCTTCCATTCATCTCAGCTGCAATTAACTTCTCTGTTTCTGTAAGCGCGTCGCTACGGAGCCGGAGTGGGCCGAGGGCTGGTGGGGACAGATTCATACGGATCCTTATCCTTCGGCTTGCCCTGGCTCTTCTGCAGAGAAGAGAGACGAACTGCATTAAAATATGTTACAAGTCTACATAATTTAAAAGATCATTGAGTATTACAAACTTGATTTCACTGTTTTGATTGGACTACAATGAATTTGTCATGTCTCTTGATCTTCCCAAAATTTTCTGAAGATTCAGAGTCTGAAATACTTCAAGATATTTGACTTTAGAATCTCACTGGTCAGCAGGCTGGCTTACCTTAGCTCTCTTCTTCCTGTCAGTTTTCCCCTAAGAGAACAAAAAACCATTGTAAAAAATGAAGGAGGTGAACAAGTGGGGATTTGTTCATCCAAGTTCTAAGCACACCTTTGCTTTTTTGGGGTCAAGCACATCATAAGCATCAGTGTCCTTTGGCCTCTCGAGTTCCTAAAACAAAATGAAATAATCGATAAATAGATGAGAATACAATTACCAAAAATCTGAGGATTTAAGCTGTGAGAATGCTGACCTTACCTGGTAAATGCCCCCTTTGTCTCCCTTTATTTTGAAAGAGAAGAATAAAAATTAAGATCAAATGAAAAATACATAGTTTATATGAAAAGTTGAATAACCATCACCGGCTCTATTTGAATAAAAAGTCTTCAGAGAGATGATTTGACGTTTAGATACTTACAGGCTCCGGTTGAACTCGTGGCATTTTGGAGAACTGAACCAGGATGAAACAAAGAAATATTAAATCTAACATTTCAACCACCTTTACAATCAAATGAAACATTTCCATCAAAGTATAACAGGAATACAGCATAAACATTTTCTGTAGCCCACTATATGATCACAAGGTAAAGTTCAGCAACAAGTTCTTCCAGGTTTGTGGATCTCCGCAGCTCCTCCAGAGTTATCTGTGCTGCTTCTCGCACTTCATGTTTGATCTGCCAGTTCAGGCAGATGTCAATGTCTTGGCAGGTTTGCATTTGTGCCTTCATCACATTTTTTGATGATGATGAGTGGTGAGATGTTCAAAGCTTGGCATGTTGCTTGGTAACCTGACCTCAAACCTCTCATCAACTTTCGTCCTGACGCGTCAGCTCTGTTCTTTGCTCTGCGTGATGCTGTTTGTTTACTTATACTCTCCGAGTTTTATGTTTACACACCAAAATTTTTGGAAGAACAGAAATGTGTTGATTTTTCACCATAAATTTTCTTCCATCCACTTTTGCTTGGACGATGTTATATTCCTGTGTATTCTACAAATTAGATGTTAATATTTCAATGCGAAGGATAAATATCTATTTAATTCAATATGTCTAAAATATGTCTGGAGGTGGAATTGTCAGATATAACTGATTCATAAAGTTTATTGGATTTTTGCTTTGTAGTTAATTTAATTATAGTCTCCCTCTATCAGAAGATGAAATGAAAATCTGAAATCTCATTTAAAAATATTTTATCATTTTGCTATCAGTTATTGTAGACATTCACCTCTGTTGTTTCTCCTGCACTCTGAGAAATATATATATTTTTTACATTTTTAACCATCAAATAATCATAATCACAATCAAGTTTCCACCGACTCACTTTTTCTCTGAAGAACAGCGCCGTTGCAGCAATACAGTAAACCATCAGAAACGCGTCCAGAAAGTAGCAGATGACCGGATCAGTGAAAAAAGGATCTGCAGAAGAAACAGACAGAAAACAGAGACAGGTAGTTACACGACTGTTTCAACCTGTGCGCAACTGTGTCATGTTTGCAACAGAAGAATACATGAAGTTACAAATTAAGATATTTGTGCAGTGGACGATCCGTTTTGGGTTGGGTGCCATGTTGCAGAGTGAATTTGGAAGAGATAAGCAGTCTCACTGATGGTACAACATGATAATAAAATGCTTGCTGTTTGCTGTAGGAAGGGGACTTTTTGATCAAGTTTCAAATTTGGCTTACAGCCCCCAATACACTATGATGTGTTTCACACAGCACGCAACGCTGATATCTGCAGAAACCACTATTGATTATCCGTCTAATTATCTAAACTTTATGCTAAATGCTTATGCTGCTATTCTTGTCCATCACAGCTATTGAGCTCTTCACTCATTTGCTGGTGTTTTCTTTAGCTGCAGGACTTTGCTTGCGGGTGTTTCTGCAGTGATGTTCTCTCTTGCAGAGGAAGTTCTGCTGATGTGTCAAACACCTTTCCGATCCCAGAATGACCTACTTGAAATTTGTTGTTGTTTGCCGATCAGTTTAATCGGGCCGTTTCTGTTTCAGTTCGTGATTTAGGTTCAGTTTTCAATTTCTAAAGCAAAAATCCGGTAGTCATGTTCTGAAATGAACATTTTGAAAGCCTGTGTTCACAGGAAGCAGCTCTTTTTTTTCTGCAATAGCACCCAAGCAAGGGTTTGAGCTTTTTTTTTTATTTGCTAAATTTTTTTTTTCCTGAAGCAAAATCTATACTAACTGCATTATCTTATTTTTAGATCTCTGAGTCTTCATACAAAATCTGATTACAAATAAAAGAATCATTACATGCAGCCATTTAAGTGACACTGTGCTTTTTTAGAAACAGAAACACAGGAAGAAACTATAAATGGACCCGTTGGTGTGTGTGAACTGGATGGAAAAAAAGGGCATTATAGTGAGACGGATGAGAAAGACCCCTTCAGAACAGGAAATAAGAAAACTACATATCTGCAGCTGAAAACCTTGAATGTCTTCCTGTCAGTGCGATGGGCTGCTGTGAGGTTTCTGTGAGGCTCTTTTATCTTGGTGTGCGGTTGGAACAGCAGCCTTGTAGTGAGAAAGAGGACAGCCGGGGCAGATTCAGAGGCCTTAACGTCTTTCTCTCAATCATCTGACGTTGCTTCAGAGCGCAGCAGTTCTTCCATTCAAAAGTTATTTTTATGCTTCTGAAAGCAACAACTGTGTCACTTCTGCTTCAATGAACATGATTGGAAAGCTAAACTTAATAGCAGTGATGCTAACTTTTGGACTTTATCTTGTTTTGTCAACTGGAAATGTGCACACTGATATTGTGTTGTAAAAAAATTTTTTTTTTTTTTTTGGCAGCCTGAAATCATCAGCATTACATGCATAGAAACTCTTCTATAAAGTTTCACTCTGAGAAATATAGTGTAAAATTTCTGACACCCCTTTCACTTAGCTAGTTAGCTTAGCTCAGGACCAAGAATCATGGCGGCGACATTTGGACATAGAACGAAGACGTGTGATTTAATCTTAACTCTAGTTTTGTTTTCTCTTGCTTTGAACACAAAAGCAACTTAAAGACAAAACAACACAACAAAATAATTAAAAATAATTTTGTGTTACACTGTTTGCGTAGCTTGAAAATAAGTTTCATACAAAGGAAATATGTCAACTTTTTGACGGTTCTCTCCTTAGAGTACTTAATTTAGCTTAGCACCAAGAAATATTCCCATATCCTTTGCATGGAGAAAGAAGTTTTAGTCTATTTGGAAGATGATTTCCTGTCCTTTAAGTGCTTCCTACTCTAACTTGAACAAAAAATATGCCAATCCACTCTGAATTACGCTTCAGATCCAAAACACGCAAGGTTGTAAAAAAGTACTTGGCCCCTTATTTTTTTTTGTCACATTTAAATGTATCAGGTTGTCAAACAAATTTAAATATCAGACAAGGACAGCTTGACTACATACAAAATGCAGCTTTGAAATAGTTAATATAATTTACTCAAAGATAATAAAGCTGGCTGGTCTACCTTTGGTAGCAACTATTGCCCTCAAGTACTTGCGATCCATGGCAACGAGTCTTTTATGTCACTGATTTTTCTATTTCAGTCACGTTGGAGAGTTTTTCTTTGTATAAACGGCCTGTTCAGCTTGATACCACATCATTTCATTTGAATTCACGTCTATACTTTGACTAGGTCACTCTAAAATGTTTATTTATTTATGTAGAGGTGGAGCTGCTGATGTGCTACAGCAAACTGTCACAAACTGTGGTGGCCGGACATTGTCCCTCAGGGTTTTCTGCTTGGCAGTACAATTCGTAGTTTCGCCAATTACGGCAAAACATCCAGATCCTGAAGCACCAAAGGAGCTCAAGACCGTCACACCACCACCCCACTGTTTGACTGCTTTGTTTTCAGCACATGGTCAGTCGTGTATCTCTCCCATGGACGATATTGTTGACCGGCATCTTAATATGCGTGGAATCATGATCACTGATGTTAACAGAGGTAAATGAGGCCTGCAGTGCTTTGTATGTTCTTCTTGGATGAGTTGTTGATGCACTTTTGGAGTCCTTTTGGTGGAAAGGTTCACACCTGTTAAGTGTTTTGTCCGTTTTTGGATAGTTTAATGAAGTACCGAGAGCATTAAAAATTTATCTGATAAAGATACGTCTATCACAGATGACCTTGCAGTCCAACCAAACGTAAACTCTTAAAAATATATATTTTAAATCTATAGAGAAATAAAAATCCAACTTGTCCGAGGATTTGTTTTTATGAAAATGTGTGAAAAGGAGTCTAAGAGATTAACTTTCACCACTGTGATGATATTAAAATCTTTCATGAATTGCATTAATTACATCAGACTCATTTAGATCATAGTGTTACCATCTAGAAAGAAGAACAGTGGCTTTTCCATCTTTCCATTTAAAAAACAGTGATGCACCATTAATTATAAAAATATTGATCAGACTCCTCACATTTCCGGATCTTAGTGGTTGTCGCAAGCTAATAACTTCAATACGTAGCTGATTGCATGATCACTTTTAACTGTCTGAATTTAATTTAATTTAATTTAATTTAATTTAATTTAATTTAATTTAATTTGATTTGATTTAATTTAATTTAATTTAATCTGTAAAAATATAACTGTGATCACAGTAAAGTAGGCCAAAATAAATATCAGGACTTAGAGCATCTCTTTGATTGTTTTTCTCTTCTACTTTAACTACAACTTAAAATAGAAAGTCTGTGAGAAATCTAAATCATATCCCCTTCTAGAAACAAATGTGAATCAACGAAACGAAACAAAACAAAAAATACCACAACATAATCTCTTCTTAGAGATTTGCATGAAACTCTTTTAAGAGTTTCATGCAAAACACAGGGATAAAATTACCAGTCTGGCAATTTTATCCCTTTGCAGAAGGAAATGTGCTTTTATATATATATATATATATATATATATATATATATATATATACTTTTCAATAGAAAATGTGCTTTTGAATTTCCGTAACAAATGTAATTTTGGATTATCAGATAAGTGCTCAATCATATTTCTGTATCTTCTTTCTTGCTTTGTCCCAAGTTTTGGCAGCTTTTTGTAAAATACAAAACTGAGCATGGAAATGAATCTTAAACTAACAAAAACAAAATAAACTTGCACTCAAGATAAAAAGCATCAGTATGACAGTAAAGAAATACAACAAGATAAATGATCTAAATGTTTCATGGTGTTGAGTTTTGTTGATCCGATGTCGATCGTAAGGGTCACGCTGAAAGTTCAGACAAGGTGTAAAAAACGTACTTAAATTAACATAATTTTTGGGAAACAAAATTAATTCGGAGTTCAGTTTTCATAGTTAACGTGACATAAATCTTAATCACAAATACCAAAATCCGAAGAACATTTACCACAAGCTCAGAAAAGTTTGTTTGAAAAAAAAATTTTTTTTGTTTCACTTACCTTCACAGCAAACAGGCATGAACAGTGCAAAGAGCACAAACACGCCTGTCGTCCATGAATCCATGCCTCTGTCTGTCAGTAAAAATAAATGTTTTCCTCTTTTCATCAAGCAGCTGCACGTCGCCTCACGGTGTCGTCTGATCCCTCTGCTGAGAGGAAGAGGCTGAATGACAACCTACTAGTGGACTGAGACAGTAAACTACAAAGCTGTGTTGCAACCCTGAACACCCACCGCTGGTCTCGCCTGCTCTGTTCATTTGATCTTCTCAGAATCTGCATTTACAGACTAAACGTTGCCACCTTGAGGGTCTCAACTCAGGCTATGCCTCTAAGCTGCACATACAGGCTTATTATTTAGTTAATTCTGGATACAAATAATATCTAGAGGAGGTAGAGCTAATTAACTTGGTTGCAAGAGAGGAATAAAATTGCCTGCTCAAGTTTTTGTCTTCAAATCGTGGAAAGTAACGACCTCTGTCTATCGAAACGTCTTCACCACCTTTGAGGATATTCAACATTCACAAAACTTCAACTGAGCTCTCTTTTTGGCAACAGGAAAACCTAAAAATATAATTGTTCAAAAGGAATAAACTAAAAAAAGTCTTTTTTTTTTTATTTTGCAAATGAAAATAAAATGAATGAAAGAAAAGAATATTTTTTTCCTTCACTGTAAGATAAAAAATGGCTTTGCAATAAACAGATTGTTATTTTTCTTTTTTTTTTAATGACAAAAGAAAGGCTTTGCTCCAAATAAAAACTTGGAGCAAATAAAAACAAATAAAAACTACATGTACGGTAAGCATTTATCAAGCACGAAAAGATGGAGACAGGTTCATCTGACTGCTCTACGTTGTTCAAATATCTGCAACTCTAAAGGTCAGGAGAAATGTTAAATGTTAGTGGGTTTGTGTTGAGCAAAGAGAAACAGTTCAGCATTCTTCCAAAGCCTTGTACATTTCTGAAGTTGCACAATCACACCGATTTGAAGAAAACATCTAAACTGGCTGCATGCAGATACTATAAATATCGTAAGAAATCCTGGTGTGTTTGGGATAAATATGAGGGTAACAAGCCAAAATTTGATTTGTAAATAAATGTATACCTATGAAAGTTTGCAATTTAACTAAGGAAAATCTGGCTATTAACCTTTGTGCCTGATGTTAAGCTGAGTCTAAGTGCTGATGAGAATGTGCAAAGGCGCTCATGATGTCTAAGATAGGCAGGAAGATGGGAACAAGTTGTTTCCTTGAATTACAAGAGAAAAGTATAGAAGAAACCCAATTTTAGTTCTTTCAAAATATTCTTGATACAAGCTTTAAAATGTACGTTTTCATCAATTACAACCCCCAAATATTTGTAAGACGACAGAAGCTCAACAGAGGAACCATTAAAGGATAAAATACAGGGCAGAACCTGTGTAGCCTCAGTTTCCTGTTCTTAGGTGAACAGCACCAGGTGTGGTTTCTGCTGCTGTTTCAAGGTTTGACTTGTCAAGTTATCAGTGAAATTCTGCACATATTTGTAATAAGTATTTGCGCAACTGTTTCCTTTCCATCATGTGAAATTAGTCAAACTTTTCTCCTCTGACATCATGCAACAGTCGGATGTCTTCATTTTTCCAGGCAATCCCTATAAGCTGGATAGGTGGTTATTGTTTGTGAAAATCCCAGTAGCAGTTTCTGAAATACTCGGTTCAGACAACCGGCCTAAAACAGCCGTGCCATGTTGGAAATCAATCAAATTCCCTTTCCTCCCTGATTCTAAATCTCATTGAACTTCATGAAGTCTCCTCAGATTCAGAAATGTAAATATTTAGCTGAATAACTTTCTTTTTGACTAAAATAACATCACTGTTGGGTAATGTTTCCTATCCCATGAAGCTGCTGCCGAACTGCAGAGCTCCTTCAGTGACAGACCACTGTATCCACAGCAGGCACAGGATTACGATCGCAGATTCTCCTTGCAGTTCTGGGATCTATGACATCACTGCTCCCAACAAAATCAGTAAATGTTTAAACCCCTTCTGTTTTTGCATTAGTTCTTTCCCCTTTTTTCTTAACAGTGCTTTTTTTTTATGCACAAATACACATAAACGTTTTGTTGCTTTAATGCAGATATTCATGCACAATTTGTCATTTTAAAATCATCCCACTCACTTGCACATTTCCCTTAAACGGACTGTGTTATTTTCAATATCTGTGCAGCTTTACTTTTCCTATTTTGTAAATTTGCACTTCCTGAACAGTTTTATCTTCATCTTCTTTTTTTTATATATATAAATTTTTACCTTAGTCTGAATAGACATGCTTCTATTTACCTTTAACTTGGTGCTTCTGAATTTCCTCACTTCAGGACAATAAAAATATTTCTATTACGCTCTATTGTATTTGTAATGAAAGATTTGCCAGGCCTGTTAGGTATGTGTTTTCTCCATCTCGACTGTTTCATAATCAGAGCCTGGCTCGCACCTTTACCCAGACAGATGGCCTCCAACACGGTAACACTGAGTAAATACTGGTGTTTGCTTTAAATGTTCACAAAAACCATTCCAACTCAAGCGGGCTCTGATGTCACGTGACTTTCTCGGCGTTTCTTAACCGAGAGTCACATGACCGTGACGTCAGCGCTAGCAGCGGCGATAAAGTGTTAAATGCGGACTTATTGACCTCTAAACCTTTTCATATAGACAGAAGAAACCCGAGACCATTCAACACCGACTGTATTAGGTTTTTCTTCTCAGTAACATCGCTTTATAAGTCTTCTACTTTCGTCTGTCTTTTTGTTGTTCTCTTTTTTTGCGACGCCAACGTTAGCCTAGCTAGCACGGCCCAGCTAACCGTAGCTAACTGTCTGTTTGTTGTGGTGTTGTGATTTTGTTGTTTATCCCGGAGAAAAAGGAATATGATCTCTGCTGGCGGACAGCCTTGGGGTTGGATGGGAGTGATGTTACCGCTCATTTTAGGTGAGTAATTGCTTTAAGTCTTTATGACTTTACTGGAAAAACAACGTTAGCAGCTCGAAAGCTGGCAGATATTCAACCTAAATGATGAAATGTTAAAACCAAGCAGGCATGCAGACACTTACTAATGTGATACAGTTAAAATAAGAAGCAAAGTTTTGACGCATGTTGTTTTTCTTTACATATTTAATGTGGTTTATGGAGTCACGTGAATTTCTGAAGCTTTCATTTTCAGCCTCGCCCGCTTCTTCTCCAGTTACATGTTTTCTTTCAGGTCAGCCTTAAACACAATAGATCGTTTTCTAAAAGTTTAAAGTGGAGAAATTGCAATCTAATCATATCTTAATTTGGTTTGTTTTTTAAAAAGGTATGTTACGCTTTAAGAGTCTAAAACATTACATTACTACATGTGTCTTATGTCTCAGGGAGATCTAGAAAAACTCATCCATGCGTTTATCTTTAGTCGCATTGATTATTGCAACAGCGTCTTCACAGGTCTGTCCAACAAATCAATCAAACAGCTGCAGCTGATCCAGATGCTGCTGCTCGCGTTCTCACTAAAACCAGGAAGATGGAGCACATAACACCAGTTTTAAAGTCCCTCCACTGGCTCCCTGTATCTCAAAGAATAGACTTTAAAATGTTGTTAGTTTATAAGTCACTGAACAGCTTAGCACCACAATACATTAAAGATCTGCTGCTATTGTATCAGCTTTCTAGACCCCTCAGGTTTTCTGGCTTTGTTCATTCAGCTTCTATGCACCACAAATCTGGAACAAACTTCCAGAAAACTGTAAAACAGCTGAAACACTGATTTCCTTTAAATCTTAACTGAGAACCCACCTGTTTAGAGTTGTATTTGAAATGTAATCAATTACGAATTTAATGATGGGACTTGACTTAATGCAATGTTTTGATTGTTGATTCTATGTTGTATGACTTTGTGTTTTTGTGTTTGTTATGATGTAAAGCACTTTGAAATGCCTTGCTGCTGAAATGTGCTATACAAATAAAATTTGATTGATTGATGTGAAATCCTTAAATTTCATCTTGTAGATATTACCATAAAACATGCAACAACTGATCTGTGCCTTTTTAAGTGGTTAAAATAGTTATGACAATGCTTTTATTTAGCAATAATGAGGTCAGGTTTGTTATTGTACAATATATTTTAACAATTTTCTTTTGTTAACCCCAGCTAATATTTTTGCCTTGTAGTAAAAAGACATTGAGGTTGTGTTCTTAAATCATAAAATGTGGATCCATTAACATTTTTCAAAGAATCTTGTATTCTGCATGACCTAATTTGGCATTTGCTCGTGTATTAAATCAGTAAATATTTGGCATACAAGTGATTTAGATATCAGACTATCTTCAGGCAAATCAAAAACAGTTTTGTCTGATCTTAATTTCAGCAATAAGCCCTGGCTACATGAATTTAAAAAATATATTTTATCGTTTGAAATTCTCTACTGCCAACCACAGTAGTGATTTAATAAGCTTTTTTTTTGGCGACAGCGAAAGATATTGCCAAAGCTAGAGTAAGGCTGGGTATTAAACTTCACAATTCAATTTTGATTCTTTGAGTCACAATTTGATTAGATTTTGATACTATTATCAATCTACTACCCGAGTCATTCTGTCATTAAAGCTCCGTAAACTCAAAGAACCACTTTTGCTTTTTTTCTCACATCTATATGAAGTGATATTTTGAGATAATATTTACCATCAGTCACAAACACTTCCTCTTTATTCCAATCTATGAAAAATACTACAGAAAACAGTTTGAAAAATATCAAATAGTATTTTATCGCTAACAAGGTGATTCTGACAGGGCTAATGGCTGAGAAACAAACATGCAGTGGATGATAAACTGGAGGATGGAGCGTCTCTCAGGCCGCTGGATTTTTCTGGTCATCTACTGCAGGAGTCTCCAACTCCAGTCCCTGCTGCAGCATTTAGATGCATCCCTGCTCCAACACGCCTGAATTAAATGACTGGCTCGTTACCAGGCCTTGGCCAACCTTGATGTCATGCTGAAGAGGTAGTTCAGTCATTGGATTCAGCGTGTTGGAGCAGATAAAAGCTGCAGGAATGGAGTTGGGGATCTTTGACCTACTACATGTAGATTTTTAGGCCTTCTCTAGCAAATTGCAAAGAAATGTCATGTGGCTTAAAACTTTTGCACAGTGTGTTTAATATTAGAAGATAATTTAGTTAGTGGGTCTTTTTATCTAGTATATTTTTAAATAAACTAAATCAAGACCTGAACTGTAGTTAAAGTAGCCGACTTTTTGAACCAAGTCAACGATGGAAATGTTCAATGTGGTTAATTATTGGTTAAAAGTATTACTGCTGTGCTCTTCTACCACAACCCAAATATCCTGTTAGTAGTTATTCGTTTTCAGTGCTGTGCATGAGATCTGGCCTTGCTTGTTTTTTTTTTTATTTATTTCTGACACGCTTTGCATTGCTGATTTAAATACGCAAATTAGTTGAGTTTTATCTGCTTGGCTACCATTATCCTTTCCTCCCATCATGCAACTGCTGTTTTGGTTGTTGCCCTTTGGTGCTTCTGCAGAGGCTGCAGCTTGCTTTATAAATCAGGTACTCAACCAAAAGGGACTTCTTTTGTTGTTGCCCAGATGTCTTACATTGTGCTTTATTTTTAAAATCTATTTCAAACTAAGCAGAGCTTTGAATAAATTGTGCAACCCTTAAGAAGGAAGTGAAATACAGCAGTTCATTGCGGTGCAGGATAAGGATCTCCTAATCTTTCTTACAAATCAACTTTCTTCATCGTAATTTAGTTGCCGTCGTTTTTGTGTAATGGTAATAAACACATTTCCAGTGAAATGTATCAAAAACATTGACTAAACTGTATAAATTTTATTAAAATCTCCACCTTTGGCAATACAAGGTTTCAATTTCATTTTACTCAAAAACATTAAAACAAAAATCTTATTTCAGACGTTTTTAACTAAGATGCTTCAGAATGTTTCCAAAATTTCTGATTATGAGCAATGTTTTATCATTTTTAGCAGTATTTCAAAGTGCAGAAATGAATTTGCTCAAATTGTTTGTTGTGACATTCATATAAGTGATTCTGTTTAATATTTAGTTAATATTGATTAGTTGAAACCATAAAGAAATAATTTCTTTATGTGCATTATCTGTTTGATACTGTTGGGGAAATTTCTAGATGGTAAATTATGTTTGTTTTTTATTAATAGTTTTGTTAGTATCTTGAAGTTTTATAATAAACATGCTTCTGATAATTTGATTAAATGAGCTCATGCATGACTAGAGCTTTTTTTTATGGAAATGTTTTAAAAATTAACACGGTTATCTCTTTCATCATTACAAAAATAATTTTAATCGTAAAAAGTAGCATAACTTGATATCATTACGAATAATAGACGTTTAAAAAGCATGAATCAAAGACATGTGATTCATTTTGTTTTGCAGCTGCCTTTCTGCATCAGAGTTTTGCCACGGTTGCCCCGCCGACGCCCGCCCAAACCACCGCTGCGCCACACAAAGACCCGGGCCGGCCCGACAGAGGGAAGTACAACGTGACCAGCAGCAACAACACCGTGTGTTTACTGGCTTACATGGGCCTCCAGCTCAACATCACCTACAACTCCACCTCCCAGAACAAGGTGCCCACATGAGGCGACGGCTTAAGCGAAACCTCAGCCCACAGACGGGCAGCGACCGTAACCCTCTGATTTGCTCACAGGCCGTGCAGGAGCTGTTGAACATCAAGCCCAACGCGACGCTGGCTTCAGGCTCATGTGAAGCAGACAGGGCCGTGCTGGAGCTGAAGACCGATGCAAATAAAACCGTGCTCACCTTTGTCTTCACTCAGGCGAGTCTCTGCATCATGTTGTACTTCACGCACCTCGCCACTAGATGGCAGCGGGAGCTCGATGTAAACCTGCTCATGTTGCTGTGACTTACATGGAGGTGTGGCTGTTTGTCTGCAGAATACGACGTCCAGTACGTACCACCTGAGCGAAGCATCTCTGATGACAAGTGTGCTGGATCTGAAAGGTGAGCCTCCTCCTCTGCATCTGTCCTGTTGTGTGATAACTTTTTTTTTTTTTTTTACAGTGACAGACACATATATATTTTAATTACTGAATTTGTTCTGATTAGCTCACAAGAAACACATTTTTCTTTATGTTTTCTAGGTTAGCATTATGAAGATGAATGGCAAACTAGACTATCTGTAATATTTAAGTTAAATTCATATCACTGTTTTTATATAATATTCAGTTAGGGTTCAGCTTTCTGTGCTCATTAAATCCAACAAAGTCAAAATCAAATTCCAAAGACAAACCTTATAAAGCATGCAGTCAATATCTCTCAGTAAGGGTGGACATTTATCGTATTCTTTACTATTTATCATGATAAATCTTAGCCCAAGCATTTTGATTTATTGTCGTCACAACAAATTCCAGTTTGTATTTTCCAAAACCCCAGACTTTATATATTTGTAGGCTTGTTAGTTTTATTATTTTCTTCAGTTTCTTCAATGAAAATATCAATAAATATGAATTAAATTGAAAACATGACTAAATGTGGTTACTTTGTGCAGTTTAATGATACAAATCACACAACTATTTGTGACTGGTGTCCTAAAGAAACGTATTAAAAATGGATCTGTTTTTAAAGAGCAGTATTTGTGGGGCTATGTTTGCTGTGCCATACAGAAATGGCCATATATTTAGTTTTTTATGTGTCTACTTTACTGTTCAGTGGTCATGGAAAGTAGGAACCTCAGAAATGAATTTCTGCAGTTTAGTGACTCCTCTGTGTTTGGCAGAGGGGAACTTCTCTGCTAAGAACAGCAGCCTGGACTTCCTGCAGGGAACTCTTGGATACTCCTACATGTGCCGCATGGAGCAAACTCTGACTGTGACCCAGAATTTGTCCATCAACACCTTCCAGGTGCAGCTGCAGCCCTTTGGCGTGTCAGGAAGCGCTTTTGGAGCAGGTAAAAAACACGCAGCGACATGCTTACGACAATGAAACGATGATCCAAGAGTCTCTGATCCTTAACATTGTGTCGTTCCTTTCTCAGCTGTGGAGTGTCAGCTGGATGAAGATGACATGTTGATCCCCATCATAGTGGGAGCAGCTTTGGCGGGGCTCGTCCTCATCGTGCTCCTAGCCTACCTCATTGGCAGGAAGCGGAGCCACGCCGGCTACCAAACCATCTGAGCTCATGGATGCCGGAGCGGGGCTTTCCCCATCCTGAATTTAACCACTCCACTTTTTCCCCCCCTCTGTCCCTTCATCCTTTATCTATCTGTGTGTTTACTCTTCTTCTTCGCCTTCATCAGTAACACTAGACATGCGCTTTCTGAGCTGACTTCTTTCATACTAAAGGGACGCCGCTGAGGGTTTGTTACGAGATTCTTAAAACTCTTCACTGGTACCCAGCAAAGCAGGGGATGCATGTTGATCAGAGCGTCGCGCTGCGTTCTTCTATTTATGATTTTTGTGAAGGGAAGTGGGATCCGAGCAGATTACTTTTCCTTTTCTTGGGTGGCCTTTTTTTTAAATTTTTTTTTTATTGGTATTACCCAAAGTTTGGTTTGTTATTTAAAAAGGGAAAGTTTCTGACAGTTACATTTCATTAAACGCAAACATTTCTAGGTCCTGGGAGCGGCTTTGTTTGTTTTTCAGCCCAATTTGGGGTTTTGTTTGCTAAAAGGGAAAGCTGTTGCACTGAAATAAATATTTCAAAGTGGCCAAACACTCCTGTCGGTGTTGATCGGTGCCTTCCCAGCCGGGACACGGGTGGGATCCAGTAAAAGCCAATATCACACAGGAACTCCCTCACTCATTCAGTGTGCTGCCATGGAAGAGACGCACGTCTCACATAGCCTCCATTTACTGTTACTACAACTAAAACATGCATTGTTACAAGGTAGAATTAAATATTTATACAATTTTTTTTTGTTGTTTTTCCTCTCATCTTAATATGCACAGTGATGTAATAATGTTTTATTGGATATGTTTGAACAGTTCTTTTTTTTTTTTTTTTTTTAAGGAGAAATCAATAAAAGTGAATGAAGGAAAGACGTCTGTGTTTCATGTTTTGCCTTCATCATTGCTGGTCAGACCTGTTCCTGGTTGTTTGAACTCCCTAGAAGTGGAAGTGAAATAACATCACAGATGCCTGGCAGAGAAACACGGAACATCGGAGGATTCACAAAATGCAAATATCAGTGAAAGCAACTGTCCTATAACTATTGCGCAGTGTTTAGAGCAAAACTCAACTAACATTTAATAAAATATAAAGCATTAAACCGATAGGTTGAATTCATAACTCAATTTTGTAGAATATCTGTTAAAATTTGTAAACTTTTTTGCAATGGATGCTTTTGTATTTGGAAAAACAGCTAATGATTCTTGATCAAAATTATAGATCGTAGCTGTTTTACTTAGCTGGAACAAAAAGTGAAGGTTTAAATGGTTTATCAAAGACAAAAATTTGAACAAGCTTTTAAAAAGCAGGAATATCAATACATGAATATAAAAGCTTTAAAATAAAAATCTGTAAAGTGTGATGTTCGTTCATAGATGTCTCTCAATTTGCTGTGAACATCTAGAGGTTGAAGCTCAGTCTGGTTGGATTAAGACCAAGTTAACTTTAAAGTCTCTCTTGATCCTTTATTGAGCTTTGGTCTAAACGTTGTAACATAATGCTTCAATCTAATTGTCTAGTTTTGTGTTTAGGATCAATGTCTTGCAGATTGACACCCTGGCTGAAGGTTTGCAGCCTTTAACGGGTTTTCTTCCAGTATTCAGCTCCATCCAGCTCTGAGCAGCTTCCCCATCCCTATGACTTTAGGGTATTAGAGTAAAGATGTTTGCAACTATTTCCTGTTTTTATGCATCAATTTCATTGTGTTCCTCTGCCAGAAGGAGACCCAATAAAATAGATTGTTTGTAAAGCTATAAGCATAATAGTACTTCTCATAAGGCGCTATGCTTAAATTGGTCAAGTTAGGTGGAGATTATGTGGCTCAGTGCCTGTACTCTGAAGAACACATCCTTATTTTTTGCATTATTAGTTTTCAGAAATGCACAAATTTGATCAATAGTTTATATTTTCCCCTCTATTATACATAATGACTGAAGATTTCATAAATACCCATTGTGGAAAAGGCTGGAGTTTTCTTTCCATGTTGGTTACAAAACTAAATCTGTCATAAAAAGTGAGCAATATTTTTATAACCTTGTTTTTGTCCAGTAGAATTAGCCTTTTAAAAATTTGTTTCTGAACCTCCATCTCCATAGTTAGATGCCGCAACGCTTCGGAAGTAATGTACCTGTTAATAAATCTAAAAAGCCTAACAAGACTTGATTGATTGGCATTTTGAACTGTAAAAACTACAGATCTGGAGCAAATCAGACCCTTCATGACCTCTTTTCTGTTTTTAATAACAGCTGAAACAAACAGTATACACATCTCACCAAAGTCAAGCCGTATAATTTTACTTTTTCAGTTCAACTTAGGAGACAGAAAAGTCTTCATGGGAACATTTGGACAAAAATGTGGCAACAATACAAGTATGAAAATAACGCCTGGGATTCTAATAATTGCAAATAATAAAAATAAGCTCCACCATATGAAAAGCAGAAAGGTTCTTCAGATAAAATGTAGAGGAAATGTTCAGAAAGTTTACACCCAGGCTGCTGAATTACAGTGTAATAAATCTTTGTATCTCACAGCTTCAGAAATCAACCAAAAGGTCTGCTAATATATTCAGCAGCAAGCAAACCAGGCCTTCTTTCTTCTGTTTTACTGCCTCCAGGCAGTTCTGTTGTACACTCACTTAGGTTTGCATAGATTGGTTTATAATATAAAACAAGTAAGGAAGATAAAATTGGTGGGGAGGAGACTAAACCTCACGGCTGTCGGGATTCCTCCTCCAAGATTTGTCTTCTGCATTTCTCTCTCAGTTTATCAACAGTTGTCATCGACAGCGTCCCAGGTTCTGTGAATATTTTCTGCAGAAAAAAAGAAAAACATCAGAAAGAAACATTTTCTTTGCTAGGATAATGTATATATATATGCAAAGATAAACTAGCTGGACTGATGTTGTTCTCATGCCCTTGACCTTCTCGCCTCACCTGCATGAAGGTGTGGCAGTCGAGCGTGAAAGACCCACACGTCATCTGCTTGAAGCACTCGCACACGTCGGGCAGCGAGCGCGCTCTCAGCAGCTCCGTCTGGTGGTGGAGGATCAGAGTCAGAGCAACTCTGAAGAGAACCTTGGAGCCCTCGTAGAAAAGGCAATCCCAGATCCTCAGAACCGTCTGGAAGAGAGAGGAACATGGAGGATTCCTGTTTGATGATCAACCTGAGGTCCTAACTTTGATTCTGGGGTCAGCCCAGTACTTTTCCTTACCTCTATGGGGAGGATGTCGATATAGAGGCAGATGAACCAGCGCGACACCACCAGTGTCCATATGCCGGGATACTGAGCCATGAGCTGTCCCACTGCGGGGGCTTTGGTCTTCACTAGCTCCCCAAGAACCTCCTGGTCCGTCTTCAATCCCAGCATGGCTGGGCTGTAGTAGTCTGAAGGATTTAGATTACTGTTAATCTTTTAGTTTTATGTCTACAAACAGATTACAGAAACCTCGCAATTCAAGTGCGTTCTCACTAAAAGCAGACCGCAGGATACTAAATGAAGTCTCCAGCAGCTTTAGGTACTGTTGACAGAAACACACTGAACATGTTTAACTAGGACACTTGATACTGACAACATACCAGGGAAATAATCTCACTATAACTTACTATAATCTCACACCAAACTGTGAAGCATGGAGGTGGAAGTGTCACAGTTTGTCCATACAATCCACCATGAATTCAAACCAATCAGCTGGATGTGCACAGCTCTTGGTGTCCATCCAGCTGAGTGGATCTTTCTTTGTCAAGACCCGAATAAATCTACCTGGGAGTATTCTGCCCAGCAACGCATCCATGAGCCAGAAGGATTTCTCTTCATCCTTGGTGATGATGATGAGGTAGCCTGCAATGAAGTTCATCCCCTGGGAAAGACAAGGCAAACTAAATGTTCAACAGATAAATCCAGAATAAAAAATTAGTTGGATTGTTTTCTATTTTAAATATATATGTATATTTAAAATCCTATTTAAAGGTGGTCAAATAACTTAAGAACATAAATACATATACAGTTCTGGAAAAAATGAAGAGACCACTGCACTGAACCCCATTTAAAACCTCACAGTTATTCCACCAAATATCGACTTCTGAATTATTCCTGAGTTAAAACTTTAGTTTTAACTAAATTAATATTAACTTGTTTTCTTTGCATTATTTGAGGTCTGAAAGGACTGAATCTTTTTTTTGTTATTTTGACCATTTGTCATTTTCTACAAATAAATACTAAATTTTTGCTTGTAATTTTAGAGACATGTTGTCTGTAGTTCATGGAGTAAAATGACAATGTTCATTTTACTCAAACTTATACCTATTAAAAGTAAAATCAGAGAAACTCTTAATTTTTTTCCAGAGCGGAGAAGTTAAGAATGCCATCGAATGCTGAAAATGTCAGAGGTTAACATTTTAATCTGTTCAGGTTAAAAAGTAGATTTTCAGTTTAACTTTTTTTAAAAATAAAACTACTAAACAGCTTCTATTTAAAGTAACTGGACAATAAGCTGCAGAGTTTTGCGTCCCTGAAATATAGCAGCCAGCCAAGACATTTACCAGTCTTGGCTGGTAAATGAAGCCTTATTCAGTCTGAACAAACAATTAGGCCCATTAGAGAAATTAATACGCAGCAAGAAAATATCAGGTCATAAAAAAACTCTTTGAGACTCAAAGACAGAGACAGATCACTGTCAAAATGAAGACACACCGGCATGAATGTAAATATTGAGGGTGTGCCTTAAGATGCAAACCACTGGCAGTAATCAAGAACAAGAAGTATTTACAAAGGAAGATCTTCAGGGACTTATGAAACAATATTTTTCAAACAGTGAAGAACTTCGGAGGCAGTAGGAAAGCATAGTTGAAAGAATACATTTTAGATAATGGCTACTTCTTCAAATCCTATTAAAGTTAACAGTCCATCCTGTAGGACGGATGTGAGAGGAGAGTGGAGCGTTTTGCCCACCTGACAGTAGCCCACGGCCTGGTTGTGGTGTCCGTATGCCAGCAGCACATTGAACAGAACCTTCTGCAGACCCTCCTCCGCTCGGCTCTTGAAGAGGATGTTGTCAGGAAAGGTCCGGTGCATGTCTGTCCACAAGGCACAATATCACCGGTGTTGGATTTGAGCTATAAAATTGGCCGATTTCTTTCTTTAAATCAGGGGTGTCAAACTTGTTTTTGTTTTGGGCCCAATCAAGATCATGAATGCTGTTAAAAGGCTGGTTGAGCCAGAATGCATTGATAAAACCCGTTCAAATACTTTTAAAATATCAATGAATTCTTAAAATTAAATTTCAGTTCCTCCAGTTTGTGGTACCAATTTGAAAATATTTGCAAAATATTTGCACTTATTCATGACGGTAAATGCGGCTTTTTATTGCTCTCTGTACATATCACGGGCTACGATCTGACATCAATTAAGGCAGAGGCAGCTGCTTACTACAAGCAAGACAGTTTTTGACAATTTTTGAGAAAAATCTGCAATAAGCTCTCAAATGTTAGCGCAATTTGTTGATTTTGAGTGAATTTCCACGATAATTCTCAAGAAACTGGAGGGACTGATTGATGTAATTTGGCAGTAAAGAGATAAAAACTGCATTGATTTGATTGACAACGTAATACTTCAGCACACTTAGTGTTTAGTCTAGAACCCACAGGCCTTGAGTTTGACATATGTGCTTTAAATGATCATTTTGAGTGCATAAAGTTGGATGGTCACACCTGTGTGAATGGTCTCCTTCAGCTTGGCGTCGTGCTCCATGGCTAATAGAGACTGGTAGTAACCTGGCTTGCTCTCCATTTGTTCCTGAGCACCGCTCGCTGCCATCCAGATCCTGGCTCGGTGCTCATTGGGAACACCTTTACGCACAAATCTTTTCACTTAAAAAAAATCCAAAAATAGGTTTTCAGAGGTCACAGTGACTGGCAATGGCATTCAAACCCTTTGAACTGTTTGTCTTTATGTCATGTTGCAACCACAAACTTCAATGTATTTTTATCTTGATTTTATTTGACAGACCAAAACAAAACTTTGTCTGAAAAAATGTGTAATTTACAAGCATACACTCCCCATCTATTCTGAAACCCTAAATAAAATCCAGTGCAATCTAATGCTTTGAAAAGTCCCTCTATTTAGCAAATAGAGTCCACCTGTGTTATTTAAATCTTGGTATGGCTGCAACTTTTCTGTGAAGGCCTCAAAGCTTTGTTGGAGAACATTATGAAATCGAAGAAACACAGCAGATAGATTGGAGATAAAAAGGGGGAGAAGTTATAAGCAGAATTAGGTTCTAAAAGAAAGTCAAAATTTCTTTCCTTCCAAATGATTTCAAAACTGCACATTTTACCAAAATGCCTGAATACAATGGCTGACAGTTTTCCTCAGTTAAATGAAGGAAAAACTTAAGCATATATTTTTGGACAAGCGAAAATAACTAAAAATAAAGCAGATCCTCTGGCCTCTTTGTCATTTGGCTGAATGTTCTGCATGTTTCTAACACTTTAAAACTATAAGTAGCGTAAATCAAAAATCTGTGTTTATGGCAGAGTGCCAGGATGAAAACCATTGTTGAAAGAAAATGATAAGAAATCTCATTTAAGGTTTGCTACAGCGATGCTGGTGGAGTAGCAAATGTGGAAGATGATTTGGTCAAATAAATTTGATCAAATCAATAGTGTTCGTTTGCATACCATACTCTATATGTGGCCAAAAGCTTATAAAACAAAACTCTGGACATCATCCTGAACCCACCGTTGCTAATGTAAAGCATGGTGGTAGCAGCATCATGCTGTTGAGATGCCGTTCTTCAGGGACTGGGAATCTGGTTGGAGTTGATAGGAAGACAAATGGAGCAGAATGTCGGTGCATTCTGGAAGAAAACCTGTTAGAGTTCATCTTCCAGATGGGCAATGACCCTGAACATACAGCTAGAGCTACAATGAGACGATTTAAATCAAAACGTGTTCATGTGTTAGAACGGCCCAGTCAAAGTATTGAGTTAAGGGATTAAACTCAATAGTCCCTTAATTCAAGTGTAGACTTGTGTTCTATGTCCTACTTTGTGTTGGTTGGTCTGTCACCTGAAATCTCGATGAAATGCATTGAGGTTTGAGGCGGTTCCATGGCGAGGCGGTGTGAGAACTTGTGTGAGGGACTGATCACCTCGGAGCCCCAAAAACTGGTGTTTGAATTGTGTGAATTGATGTTTGTACCCGTCAGGTTCTTCTCCACGTTGGGTTTGTCTTGCAGGAGCTTGGACCACCTCATCGACCTTCTGTTGAGGACAGTCACATACTCATTCATCATCTCTTTGTAGGAATCGTAATCATGTCGCCTTTCGAAGCCGTAGGGGTCAATCCTGCGGGGGTGAACACAATCCCTCTCTCATCAATGCACAAAGCCGAAAGAAAAAGCCAGACCCTTGACCCCTCTTCCTTTCTGTGTCTTCCTGCTGTACAGCTAACTCCCCTGGCTGCCTCCACTGGGTTGGGTTGCTGCAGCCAGGTGATCGAATGACCCGGCTGGATGAATAGTTAAGTATTAAATTACACCCGAGTGGAATCGGGAGAAGTCTGTGTTCTTTAATAAACACCAGAGCTTCTGTTTCTAATGGTGGCCTAATGGATTAAAAGAGAGCAACAATAATCTGAAGAGGAAGAAGGTGATGCAAATAGGCCTGTTGTATAAGGTCACCCATGAGGAAGCAGCAGGCGCTTAGACTCTCCCCGATCTAATAACGAGAATATATTAGAAACATTTACCTGCCAGTGTCTTTGCAGGACGCTGGAGGCTGAGCTGCATCTCCTTTCGTTTCTCTGTCCATCGTAAGACAGCTCCAGTCATCCAGCGAACATACAAACAACCTCCAACATGAAGGTTACTTCATCCCCAACGTCCAGAGAGCAACAAGCTGCTGTGAGGGTAAATAACAAAGCAGCCAGAGTTTTCAGTGGCTCACCTTACAGCTCGCTCTGAGAGGAGGGGCCGTACCGCAGAGGTAACATCCACACAGGTGTGCACTTTATTTGCACACAAAACAAACGGAGGGAGAGAAGCTCCTCCTGTACGTGACGATTTAATGTGAACAGAGACTGCAGTTCAAAGTTTTACGTTTGGACATTTCTTGAGGTGATAAAAATGAGAACGTTGCAGACAATGAAATCCTGGAATCCAAACTCAGAAGACAACAAAAGTCTGAAACTTATTTCCTAAAGATTTCATACCATCAATTTAACCATCAACAAAAAATACAGCATTCAGACCAAAAATGTATAAAAGAAAAATCGCAATTATACCTCCTACTGCTTGTAATACAGCATATTACTACAGTATTATTTATAATGGTTATTAGGCCCGAGCAGCAAAGCGCTGCGAAGGCCTATTGTATCTGTACTGTTTCTTCTTCTTCTTATTATTCTGCCCC
>CAEFZX010010182.1:0-32949 GCA_903066825.1 Alfaro cultratus
AAAATAGTTTATAAAAAAAAAAACTCAATTTATGAATACAGCAATTAATTTAATAAATAAATAACACTATAAAAAAAAAAAAAAAAAAAAAAAAAAAAAAAAAAAATCATATGGATGCCGAGCATTTTTTTTTATGATCAAATAGTTTCATATTTTTTTGCTTGATCTGAGGATCTGCCTTACATGGGGCCTGTTTTTATTTTTAACTCTTTGGAAAGCTTTAAGGCAATAATCGTCTGGTGCGCGAAAATGGTTTGGGTGAAGTGGAAAGAAACAGGCTGGACATGGCAGACGGGAGGGGGTGATAGAGAGGCCGTGGGGAAGAGAGGGGGAGTGGTGGGGGGCTGGGTCCCCGCGTGGGTTGAAAACTGACTCCGGCACAGTGAGCTGCTACAGGGCCTGTGCCGCTGCAGCAGAGGGGCCACATGGAAACAGTGGTGAAGGCCCGCGCGGTGCATTCCTGCACATCCTCCAGGAGAGCGAAAAAGAAAGAAAGAAAGAAAGACAGAAAGGAAGAAAGAAAGAAAAAAATAAAGAAATAAAGAAAGAAAGTTTCGCAGCCAAATCCACATGAAATAGGCCCACCATTCACAGTCAGACCTCCTATTGACAGAGACTAAAAGCTGCATTAAGTCTCCATCATGAGTCTGCATAGACGCTTTCCCTCCACCCACTTCCCTACGCGTTTTATTTTGCTTAGATGTGGGGCGGCTCAATCAAGTGGTGGGAACTTATTCAAAGCGCAAAGCGAACGGTTTGCACAACACTCTGCAACTTATTCTTTAATTAGCACATCCATCAGCCGCTAGGCGCTCACAATGTGTTAAGTGTGCAACTTTGAGGCCCCTATATTAAAGGATAAGACTGGGTGTCCGCATATCCCCAATTAGCATTAAAACACAGCAGCGGAAATGAAAGGAGAAAATGTAAATAAGAAATTTCCGCGGCTGTGGAAGCGGGGCCGTTGTGAGCGGCGTGTTAATCTCCACCTCGGTAATTTGGTATTGCGGGAGAAGACAGAAGCCCTGCTGCTGTGGCCTGCACTTCATAAATCACTGCTTTATGTGGACAAGGTCAGCCCCCCCCCCCCCGGGCCCGGCCCGGCTCTCGCTGGCTCGGGCTCTCTCTCGCTCGCGCTCGCTCGCTCGCTGGGGGGGCGGGGGGCCCNACCGTCCCCAGCCCGTCTCTCTCTCTCTCTCTCTCTCTCTCTCTCTCTCTCTCTCTCTCTCTCTCTGCTGCAGTTGGCCCCTCCCGGACCCTCCGCCATGTTTACCCGGCCGCCCGGGGGCCCTCAGGACCAGAGCGGCTCACTTCTAATTACTTTGGATTATTTTCATTTGCCGGAGGTCAGCCAGGCATTCCGGCAGAGTCGCAGAGAGGATGATTTCTTGACAAATTCTGCGGCCTTTCAGGAACAAGCGTGCCGTGTTTGCTGAATTAGCACACGGTCATTTTGTCAGTCTCTGCCCTTTGACAACTTCTTGCAGACCTTGCAGACATTTCATCACAAATGACAGTGATTTGGTTTACTTACCTGAGCAAACATTTATACAAATGATCTTCATAAACAAGGACATTTCTTTTTTTTTTTTTTCAAGCAATTTCAAAGGGTTCATTCATAGAAAACAAATAGTAGAAATTCTCAGTACTTCTCTCAAATTGGCGCAAATTAACATATATTTTGTAATAGCCAATTTTTATACAATGACAATTTTATTCCTAAATCTCATAATCGTTTCCATTTAGATAGACAACTTTATTTAATACCTACATTCGAAATTCTGCAAAGTAGAAAAAGGGAAAAATTGCAGAAATCTATACTGTCATGGTAAAAATCCCAGAGTAAGCACTCCAATACCCCCCCCCTTAAGATTTTTTTTTTTTTTTTAAAGAAGCCTTTCAATACTCTTTTATTAAACCTGTAAAATACTTTTCCTCCAATCTAACCTTTAGTTTAAGTCCACCGAGTAAAACAAAATGTTTTACTAAAACGATTGCTTTCTACATAAAATTCCCAGTGCCACACTTATTGGAAAGCACAGTTAACAGACTTACAACAGCACTTAGTCATCTTTAGCATTTCAGAAGGCTGAAATGCTAAAGAGAGGGATTGTTGACCTTCCTTCATGCATGATGTTTCCAAATAATCCTCAGTCCTGAGTCACTTCAGATCACACCCAATGATTTCTAAGATTTTAACCAGAGACAGAGATAGAATTAGGTAACTGTGGGCCTTTTAAATTACTTCTGTGTTTGGCTTTATGTTTTGGATGGTCGTCCTATTGACAGAATCAGTGGAAACACTTACATTTTTCTGTCAGAGTCAGAGGCCACCATATGCACTACTTAGTAGAAATGTCTTGGTATTGTAAGGAGTTGGTGATGCTGTGCAGTCTGAGTGAAGGTTTAATCACCTTTTGGAAGTGAAACAAGCCCACAGCGTCACAGATCCTTTGCCACACTTTACAGATTGATTAAGGTACTTTCATGTCTATTCATCCATTATTAGAGATCTCAATCAGCAGTTGGCATTTGACATTTCTTGCTTCATCCCAAGGTATATGTCTCTAATTATCTGAAATAGAGTTTAATAAACGGAACATATTTACATTTGAGATGATAGGACTGAAAAGGCGTTTCCCTCTGCATAAAGATAGAATCTTATGGTTATTATGGTGACTTGCTAACACCATGAAGGGATTATTTCATGCAGTTATCCGTCAGTGAGCTCTGGAGACTTTCATCACTAACATAAAATATCCTGCATATTTTATGTTATCGCCTAAATACAGTAAAATGTTTTAACCATTGGTGTGACTGATGATGCAGAAAATTTTTCTAAACATTCATTGTCAGGCTTTTCAACTGTAGTAACTTTATATACAGTACATTCTCTTTAGAAATCCCATTTGAAAGACATCTGGGATATTTATTGATGCATCAAGTTGATATCTGAAATATCTTTTTGATTTCTGCAGATAGCACTCCATGTCACACAAACTCAGCAGCAAGATATGCTCTTAGTACTTTTAGATCCCAACTTTCAATCCCTCCCTTTACAACATGTTCAATGAAAATATCATGAAAAGAAGAATGGATAGACATGCTGTTGTTTGGAGGTGCATGGCCAAGAATGATAAAGGGTCTTTCAGAGAAAGCTGGAGAGGTGAAGTCTGATGGTAAGTGGTATCAGTGACGTACGCAGGCTTTGGTAATCATAGATACTTCCTATGCAGAGCCTCAGAACACAGGCCTGCACTGTATGTGAGCTACTGGGTGCGATAAAGCTGCACAAGAGTCAAGAGGTCACGTTTTCCAAGCATAAATTCAGCGGGCATGTAGCTCCTATACATACAGACAGAGTGGAAACTCAAACAACTCAGCGCAGCCTGGCAGAGGAGAAATGGGGACGTAATTAGAGCATGTTGCCTTTTGCCACAGGGAGAACAAATTGGCTCTACGGCGCTCATAGATATCATCTTTAAAAGAGCTTTATTTAATGTCCGACTGGTAAAGTGGTACATGGCCCCTTCAGATGTTCAAGTGACTCACATTTATTACATTTATTGAGACCTCTTCTCATGTTTAAAGTTTGCTTTCTGCGGTAATAGTTGGACAACTTGCCTTTCATGCTCTTTGTCCAGTTGGAGGGCTAATACTTTAATGACGAGGACAACACGGCAGCAGAGTGGGGCGTTACACGAGAGCTCCATATTGGCTCAGTCACAACAAGAAAAACTAAATCGTTTTTAAAAAGGAGAAGAACCTGCTGACATAATGGACACAAAATGATATCCATAAATACTTTTCACCACGTAATTCCAATATAGAAATAATTATTGTGTAATTAGGTACAACTCTTCTGTGTGTTAGTTATTAGGTATTTATCCAACATTTCTTGCTGCTTTTTTAAGGGCATCACCAGCTGCTACTAAAGTTTATTTATATTAAGTTAGTGTTTTCTTTCTCCTTGCTATCAATTAGATGTTAATGCCAAACTAAGTTCTAGTTAACAGACATATGCAAAATATTTAAACAAACATTTTGTGACAGAAAAAAACAAACAAAAAACTTTTCCATAACTGCTGGTTTGTGAGCAGCATGGAAAGTTTTACACGATACAGTCTCAGTTGTCCACTCTTGTTTGAACCATCAGATATGTTGATCAATGCTCCCCAGGCTTTATCAATTCCAAACCAATCAGTCTAGTGTCACACACTTTTGGGTTAATATTCCAACCCTGAGGCCCTGCACCAGGTGAAGATAAATCAGCTTTATGATGGGTTGTTATGGTTTTTATAGCACAGGAGTTGTGAGGGACTGATTTGGGGATCAATCACCTGCCGGTGTCTGCCGGCAGCGCGGCCACTGTGAGGATCGATCGAAGATCTAGAGCTCTAGTGATGGAATAGAGGTGTATTTCTGTGTGCTTGCGTGTTTGTTTGTGTGCGTTATTGAGATGTGGGCAGTTTTAAGGAATGTGTATTTGCGCAGTGTGAGACAAAATGATGAAGGTGTGCATGTGTGTGTGTGTGTGTGTGTGTGTGTGTGTGTGTGTAGCAGACACAGAGAGAAGATATATCTGCAGCTGTAGTGGTGATGAAGAGCTGCTGGACTATGACCAGACCATCTCAGCTCATATTGGAGTCTCCCCTTTTCTCCCCCCGTGCGCTCTTTCTCAATCCACTTCTTTATCTAGATGGCACTTTGGAAAATCTCATTGTCACACAACATTTAACAAAGACAAAAGTCTCAGGCAGGCAGCTGGAGATGACTAGCCTGACAGCTAGTGTGCGGAGTATTCCTAAACAACCTCTTTCACATTTTCCCTTGGGAGAGGCCGACAACACGGGCAAAACTCTGCCAAGCCAAATAATAAAGTGTGCGTGTACATGTGCAGATGGCATGAGCACCCATCAACGCACGAACACATTAGGGGGAATAAAGTTTGTCAGTCTCGCTCTTTTCAGCTCTCTTTCCTTAGATACACTGTTTATGCACATTTAACATCTCCTCGGATAGCTGTTTCCTCTGTGCTGTCAGCGGAGCCTGGCTGAAACAAAAGAGGCAGGGAGCGAGGCCTGCAGCTCCTGAATCGGAGGAAGTTGGTGCTGATTACGCTGCCACTGAAGAAGAATTCCGATCCTGTTAAAACATATGCTGGCTGCCAACTCCAAACCATGCAGCAGAGCTGTGGGATTGTAAACCACGTGTGGCCCCACCCTGTGTACCCTCTCCTGGCCTAGGATAAACAGACACCAATTTTTTCTATGACTTTCAACCAATTCTTTGTCCCTTTACTTTTATTTCATTCATTTGCCTTTATTTTATTTATTTTCCAATATTTTGTCTCATACTCTCATGTGATAAGAGTAATATTGATATTACTCCCATTATCTTTGCAGAAACACATTCACTTGCTACTTTATTTGTGCTAACAGGCACCATTGAATTTCTTGTTAACACAAATACTAACTCAGATTTCTGGCATATTACCTCTGAACATGTCAAACTTTGAATCAAAAAGACTACAGCATTTGAAGACCACTCTAGGGGCCACTACATTCAGCTTCAGACAAGAAACAAAGGTTACAGTTTATACAGACTCACCCAAAGCGCTTCACACCCATTCACCCACCCGCACACACTTATACACCGATACGCAGATCGGTTGGCAATTTGGGGTTAAGTGCCTTGCCCAGAGGCACATCGACATGTGGCAGGAGGAAGCTGGAATCAAACCTACAACTTTCCAATCGCAAAACGACTACTCTACCCACACAGCCACAGTCACCCCACCGTTACGTCCAGTGCACCATGCTGCACAGCTCAGATCTTCTCAAACTGCCTTCTTAAACACGACAATGAGGTCATTGTAATCCGACGGCCTCCACAGTCACCAGATCTTCCCTCTGGAATTCCATTTGGATTTAGTGGAATGAGGTATTTGTATAACAGACATGCAACTCTGTTGTATCAATATGAAAACTAAATTTCTGAGGAATGTTTATTTCATCTTGTTGGATCTAGTATGTCATGAAGTGAGTATATCCCCAGTACAAAGAAGGTGGTCAGTGAGCATAAGAGCAGGAAACTCTTACAGAAGGAGAGAACATACCACTTTGACAACCTTCCCCCTTCTTTCCTGATGGATTTCTTCACTGTTATTGTTTACAAGACACGGATGGAGGTAATTCATAATTGAGCCAAAGAAATGATGTACACACTGCGGACATCCTCATAGAAGGAGAAGAATTACATTTTTGTTGTTTGACTGGAGTACTGTCTCCCTCCTGCTTCTTCACAGGAAGGACTCCCATCCATCCAAGCTGAGGCATGACCCTAGCAGCTCTCGCCTCTCTTTTTCGCTCTCAAATGCCAACATATAATGAGTAAATGAAGAGTCTCTTCAGACCAGCAGGAGACAAACGAGCTTCTCAAACGCTGCAAAAATGGCAGTTTGAGCTGATGTCAACTTGTGTTTGTGATGTTACCTATCTCAGCGTGTTTACACTTTGCCATGTGCTGGAGCTACATGTTGGGTCAAATGGAAAGTTGGTTACAGCTTTGGAGCCCGTGTGTGTTCACAGCTGGTCTGTGTGGCAGTCCTTGGCTAAATTTTGCCTGAAGAGCCAGACTGTTCACATCCAAACAAGAAGCAGGTCAATTTAGAAGTGTCTGCTCTCATTCTCCTCCAGTTTCCTGTCTTGTTTTCTGTTTATTTCTTCCTCTTGGTGATTATTGTCACTATGTAAGAAAAGACTACAAAGGGAATACTGAAAAAAGAGGGTAGAATGGGATTGAGACAGTGGCTGTAGAGGGGGCTGTAAGGCCTCCAAGGTAAGTGTAAGGGTTTGGTGAGTGCTCAGGGGTTGGTGGTGAGGTGTGCTTGAAGAGAGGGCCCTGGTGTAATCTCAGTGCTGAATAGACGGAGCTCCTAATAGAATCTTGTCGTCCGGCTGCCACCGAGAGAAACAAGAGCTGTAATGGATGGGCTCGGCTCTGGCTCCCACTTTCCCCCCCGTGACCCCTGCGCTGGTCAGAAGTAAGAGCTAAAGAAGCATTGTAGCCCCAGGCCTGATTGAATGGGGAGGGAGGGAGGTGACGATGGCGGTGGTGGCAGTGGCGGTGAGGGGGTGGTGGGCTAGCTGCGCTGATAGACCAATTTCCCACTACTGCGAGCAGCAGGGCTTGATTGATGAGGCCTGGTGCTGGTGAGAGGAGGCCCATCACATGCGATCACATAAGTACTTATTCAGCTCGAATTGGGCTTGACAAGCCTTACGACAGCTTTGTGCTGTCACAGATATCATTGGAAGGAAAACACTCCATTAATCATGCGTAATTAACTTTTCCAAAGGGAGGTTCTGCTTGGAACCAGTGGCAACCCACTCAGTATCCAGATAAAAAAATTCACCATCTTAACTGGGACTGGAAAGGGCCTTATTAAAACCTAAAGCTAGTTTCCCCTGAGTCTCTCCATTTGTACAGGAAACGGCTTCATTAGTATCAGTTTAGAGCTCTAATGGGCCCAATACAAAACCTCCTCTCTGCAACACAGCCTTGTTCAGCGGCCTTACAGTGCAATATCCTGTGAGTGTGCACACCCATAATGTTCCCTGTTTGAAGTCAGAACCTGGTCTGAACGCCTGCCACTAGTTAACTATCTTGACCCCACCCCCTCCTCCCATAAAGTAGCATTGAGGAATGAGCCCAACAAGTTACATGGTGTCATTCTGTCTCACTCTTTCTCTCTCCCTTCGTTTTCTTTTGGGAGTAAACTGGATCAGAGCCCTTTTGTTTTAAAGCAGCAGACCAAATGCTTCAGGTTAGGAATTACACAAACACACCTCACGAAGAGGAAACAACGCGTGGACCTTTAGCAAAATCTCATTTGATCAAAGTTTCCTCAGTAGTTTCCTAAGGCAGCCTTAAAGATCTGTGCTGTTGGTGAGGGTGCAATAAGGTGACTTAAAGGTACACATAAAAAGTGAGTGAAATACAGAAATGAGTGTGTTATCTATTAGCCTTAACAGAAAGTGAAGGTAGTTAGTCCATTAAATAAATGCATTTATTCTTAACAGAGAATAGAGGACTTAGCACTTAGTTTGAAGCAAGGAATTTGACTAAGGTATTAATGAGAGGTGTTTATGTCTTAACTTAATATTCAATTTCTAATTGGGAAGTACTCAATTTTTATGTACCTTTTCACATTCTGGTTTATTTTACTGACACTGCTTTTATTGTTATGACCATTAGATTTATTGACTCCATACAAAATTTCAAGTTCACTTTCCAACACTCATTGCGAACAAGTATGTAACATTTTACTCTGGCTTTGGATGAAAAAGGAAGAAAGAAGCTGGCAATTTTTATTTCCAAACATTGTTCACAGCTTCCATGGTGGACCACAGACACATACTTGAAACCTACCCTGTTTTTTTAGTTCTCATCTTCCAACTGCTCATCCCTAGTCATTTCCTCTGAACATCATCCTCACCATTGCATGGATTTGAGTCATTTCCTGGATGTTAATTAGGTTTGTCTGGCCTTTTTGAGAGAAAGAAGTGATCTTCGTGACACTATGGTCATGATTCACAAATAAAAATCATGAAGGGTGTGACCAGAAAATGCATCAACGCTCTGAAAAAAAACGAGCAAATTGGTGCACATAAAAACGCAGAAGTGTGTAAGTAACTGACTAAATAGTGGCTATTCCTTTCTGTGACGGGTGTATAATGTAGGAAATGTTTCATGGAGTCTGAAGGAATGGGATTTTGATATTATTTTATTCACATACAAAAAGTGTACAGTATATACTGCTTAGCACATTCACATACTTAGAAAGTCTCATAATGTCTGCATCTCCAAAAGAGTTAACTAGATAAATATTAAAGTCTTGGACAAAAGAACTGGATGGCAAGTTTGACTGAGGAGGTACACACGTCTAGCCTCTGGTACTTGAGTTAACCAGTGAAGCTGATTACTAGTGAAGAGACGTGATGGAGCATCAAGGAAAAGTTGGATGACCCACCGATCGAAATTCAAGTTAATAATATTTCTATGAGTTAACAAGGCGATGCCCAAACCTCTAAAACAGATAGAAAATAAGGCCTTTTTAAAGAGGTCACTTTAAGATCTTGAACACCCAGGTAATGAATATAGTGATCAGACAAACTAATGGTTAGATCACTGCTGAAGACCATTTGAGCAAGGGATGTGATGACTTTGAGTCATACTAGAGGTAACAATATATTCCGGGGGCCCTGCCAAGAGGTTTAAAGTGTTTGTACAGTACAGGGCTTTATCTGGACTTCACAGTGCTTATGGTCAGAGGCAGCCTTATATTGAGGAACTGGACATAAGGAACTTCTTGTTGACACCTGCTAAAAATGTGAACAATTTTAATGTATTTGACATTTTTGAGACAAACATAAGAGAGTGGATCAAACTGAAAATCTTGCTTGCTGGACACTGAAACATACCCAACACTATGTATGCTCAGAGATTTCATGACAGATTTTACTGGAGGTGTCATATTCAATGTTTTTGAGTTTGATTTTCCAAATAAATCCATAACAGATTCGGTCCTTTAATGCAGTAACAAAACGTCAGAAAGCACTCTGGGTGTAAACAGAATGGCTGCATTACCAGATCTGAGGCGTCAGGAAGGCATGAATAGCCATCTAGAGTTAGCTCCAGTTTGTGAAAGCGTGTTGAATTATTTGGTAGCTGAGATATGGAATACTTTAATACAGTAGACAGCTAGTTAAACAGAGACCAACACAAGCAACAGTGTGAAAAAGAGCAAGAGTGGAGGAGTCTGAGCAAAAAGAGGGAGTAGGTGAAGGGTCAAGTACATTCAGTCAGCTTAGTTTGACTTATTCGCCAACCAGAGACAACAATCGGTACTTGTATGCTGGGGGGTTCCAGGCTGTTTTCATAAAAGCCTTCTTCTCTCTCCTGCATGACAATGTCCCACTTATTATTAACCCTAAATAAGATGTAGTTACCATTTTGATGTTAACAAGTAACGTTTTCAAATTAGTCACACAGATGTACAGATCAGGATATAAACATATGTAAGTGGTTTTGCTGAGTATAAGAAAGTTTGGCTCATAAACTAAAATGTCACATGCCGAGTCATCATCATCAGCCCATAATCAAGAATGATTTCCCACCCTTCTCAATAACAAACAGCCTATTGTATAAAACGAGAATATTGGTCACTAAATGTCATTTGTCAAAGAAAAGGTTGCTATACAATTTGCACTGGAAAGAACATTTGACCTGGTGAAACATTTATTGGATTTGGTGAAGGAATAAGGACTTTACATTAAAGGGTTTCACAGTTTTTCCTTCACATGGCACGCTGTTAGTCTGAACCGCCAGTTGGCTTACTTCAAAAAATTTAGCGACACGTCTTCCATGCCAAGCATTTGGAAAAAGGCGGTCACTTTTTAAGTTGGTATTTAGCAGGTGACTACAGGAAGCATAGACTTTAAGTGAACTTCAGCCACTCAGAATAATAACACATTTCACCGCAGAACCAATTATTAATCGCAAGCTTCTACTAATGACTCTTCTTGAACCTAAAACCGAAATTTAAAAAATTGAAGAACAAAGAGAGAAAAAAGAAGAGTGATTTTCATTTGTGGATTGAATCTGTTTCTGTGCTCATAAGAATCATCTGCAACATTAGGACAATCAGAGGTTCAATGTGTTGTACCCTATACTGAAAAAGCCTTGCAAAATGGCTGTAAGACTGCTGAAAACAATAAACTCAATGTATTACCATAAAAATTCAAAGGAAACTGTTGAATGGCCATCTTTAAAACCTTCTGTTGGCTTGTCCCTAAAGGATATTGTTGAGACATTGTAATCCAACTGTGTACATCCAACATTTTCAAACCAAAAATGTCTCTCCAATCCTATCCTTCAGATATCAGTTATTGACAGTATTTGAGATGCAAAAAACTTCTAGTCTTGAAATATGGGTGAAGTAAGACTAAATAAGCATACAGTCTGATGTGGAGATCAGATTATATGTCCATAGTCCTCCTCTTGAGCCTGGCAGAGTCAATCCAGAGATTTTCTAAACCTCAGGGGCATGTTGAGTGCTAGAAAAGACGAAAGAGGAGGCAAGGAAGGGAGAAGGAGGCCTTGTTGGTAAGAAAAGGCCTCAGTGTTAATCAGAGATTTCCCAAAAGAATCAGAGTCATCGCCTCAGGGCAGAAAGATGCAGGACACGCACTGAGGTGAGGAAACGAGAGAAGACTTGAATGAAAGATAGATGGAGAGACGGAAGGGAAATGAAGGAGGCACAGAGGGCAGCCAGCATTCCTGTGGCCGCAGCTGTGGGAGCTGCAATCACTAAAATGTAGCGCTGTCTCAATGCCGGGCGATTTCTGGACACGTTACAAACGAAATAAAACAGCACAACATGTCTGTTTTGTGAATCAAAGAAGAGCCCAGCAATCAATGTGCTGGGGTTTACCCTACCTCTCTCCCTTTTTTTGCTCTCTTGCTCTCCCAATCCTTCCCTCTGGCTGACAATCTCTCCCTCCGTGGCAAGGATGACCCTATCTAAAGCTCTATATTTGCCCTTTTGTTTACCACTGGCCAGTTGAGGAAGGAATCGGAGACTGAGACCATCTATCATTGGCCTGACAGCAGGCCCCTGGCGGGGATGGCCCTGTTATTTGGACTGTGGGATGACTTCCTCAAAAGGGGCCCCTCCTTTCCTTGTAGGCCTGGCATGGGTGAGGTTTGGTTTGGAGCCTCTATGCCCTCTTCAAATGTCCATAGTAAATAGGGAATTCACTGGCTGCATGTTTGGGTCACGCTGTGGTGAACAAGAAAGATAAATTGTGGAGTATGAATCAAAGAGCTTGAATGGCTGAAAGCTGGACAAGAAGTCTCTTGGTAGCTTCTTCGGTTACAACATGCCATGAGACGAAGACCTCAGCTTTAAAATCAAAGAAACACAAGTCCATTTAACATAAAATAACTCAAAAGAGTATTTGGGAAGGTTGTTTTATCTTAGTTGTAAATTTCCTCCCACAAGGCAGCAAGTGAACATCCACAAAAAGGATCGAACAAAATACTTCAATGTTATTCCTTCCCTGACGATGTCTTTCTTTGCTGATTTTTCTCTGCTGTTCACATCTTTCCTCTTTTCTGCTTCCTCTTTACTCAACAGCCCATCATCTTCTTCTCCTTTTCTCCCTTTTCTCTACCCCCTTTCCCTTCCCAGCCACCACAAGCAAGGACCTAATAGACAGGCAGTCATACTATTGTCCTGCTCCTCACATCACATTATCATTACAGCCAGCTATAATTGGAAACAGGAGTGTTTCAGTTAGGCTACAAAGTGACACGGGTATCTGTCCCTTCTGATATTCCGACAACCGCTAATTTCCACTCTCATCTGAATTTAATAAGAAACCATGACAGCTGCAGACACATCATTATACAAAACACAGACCAATGCTTACGATAAATGCTTTTATATTTAGGATCAAATGGCTTACAAAATGTAATTTGTAAGCCATTTAAATCTGACTGAGACAAGTTCAGTTAGTTGTTTTTCAATGCTCTGGTACAATCATGTTCTATAAATTATTTTCTTAATGAAAAGTTCATTAAGAAAATAATTAACTTTTCATACAATATTTATTGTATTTATTAAAATACAATAAATACAATAAATATTTATTTCTATAACTCATTTCACTGATGGAAACATATTACATGTATTATTTACACACAAACTGATGTCTTCAAGCAATTAGCTATGCTGATATTTATTTTTCTGCTTACAATTAATGCTAACATAATATTACCTCTGATCAATAAATAAAAATTGTTCATATTTGATACATGCTTAAAAGTTGTTTGTAAGAGGTTATTTTAATCTGAAATATGCATTTCAATATGAATTGAAATTCATATTCTAATTTATTGCATGTGACTGTATGTTCTTATGTACCCTTTTCCACTTTGTGTGACATGACAACCACAAACTTAAATATATTTTACAGTACTTTTCAGGTCAATGCAAATTTGTGCTGTGAAGAGTAAGAAATATAGCATTTGGAGTTAAATATCTTTTGTTTTAGAAATAAAAGGCTTGGGGTCCATTTGCACTTAGTGTTCAGCACAACCACCTTTTTGACCATTACATTTTAAAACAGATCAGGTTCAGTCAGATTACATAGTCACATGTTCTTAATTAGATTTACTATAGGTCTGGATTTGAATTAGTTGTTCTAAATGATGAATATGCTTTGATCTTTCGTTGCAGAATTACATTGTATTTAGCTCTACGTCTCTTCCCGTCAACTCTGATCAGCTTTTGCTGAATAAGAACATCCCCACACTGTGAGCCTGTCAACACATTTTACTGTAGGTATGGTGGGTTAATTGTGATGCATTCTGTGCTACTGTCATCTGACTAGAGAACCTTTATCCACATGTTTATTGCAACCCCTCTATGGCTTTTAGCTAATTGCAAATGGGATTTTCTATTCCTTTCTTTCAACACTGACTCTCTTCTTGCTACCCTTCTCTACATGCCAGATTTGTAGAATCACAGACAAATAGTTGTCCAATGAACAGATTTATCCATAAGATAAATCAATAAGATCAGCATGTATCTTCCATGGATCTATGGAAGAGCTACATAGAGCTACATAGCTCTTCCATAGATCCATGGAAGATCTACGCACTTCCAGTGTGAAGAGCTGCATAGATCCTGGTTCTCTTACTAATGTTCTCCTTGGTCACGCTGTTCTTTTCCAAAGCTTGGAACAGTGGTTTATAAACTAAGCCTGTTTTAAATTCCATAATGTTAAACCCTGACCAGCCTGCTGGGCTCGTTGGTGTTCATGATTATGTTTGCCTACTAACATTCAACAACAAACCTCTGAGGCCTTTACACAAAATCTGAATTTGTATTGACATTAACAAACACATTTCACTTAGGGTTATCAGTGTAATGGGGATTCAAAACAAAGGGGAACAAAAGTTTGATTTATTCTTTTAAAAGCAAACTTTGAAAACATGTACTCTTCTCCTTCCAGCTCCACTCTTTGTGCTGACCTATTACATAAGATACACTTGTCACTTGACTGGAGAGTTTAGGGGCTATAAATACGTTTCCAAGGCAGTTTACAAAAAGTGGGGTTCTAAGTGTCCCTGTCCCTTTTCTTAGTCAAAACTTAAAAATAAAACTATCAGTTGTGTTTTTATGTCAGGGAAGGGTTTCTATAAGCCTTCGTTATGAAACCATTGGGTAGATCTGTGGGAGTGACTGGTCCCGTTCTGTGCAGATCATCCAACAAAGGGTGCACACACTTCATTAGCACTGTCCGTGAGAAGGAAGGAATCTCACACATGGAATCACTCCTGATCTCCTGTCTCAGGCTACCGCTGTGCAGAGCCTGGACTCACTGGCTTCCTTCCTTCGAAATCCTTCTGGCCTCTGCCTAAACACAATGCTCAATTTGTTCATATCCAGTGTCAAAGAAAAGGGAGACATACAATGCACAGGAGATAAGGTTACGACCTGTCTTTACACCCACAGGTGTGAAACTAACAAAGCCTTGAAAACATTACCTATTGTTCCCTTCTCTTATGCCATGTTCATCACCTCTGCCAACCTCTTTATTAGTCCCCATTTTCTAAAAAAATAGTTTGAAGGATGAAAAGATTAGAGTTAACAATGAATATTTAATGCATACAATATATAACAGGACAATTATTGCTTAAGGACAGATTTTTTTTTCATCCCCACAAACAAACACTCATACATACGGACACATGTTGAGAGAGCTCGCTCAGCTGTTGTGTCACATCGCATCACGCTGCTCTGCACCCACACATTAACACTCGCCTTTGCTCCTTGTGTGTCTCGCTCCATTTCAATAGCATCAAATGGCTAGAGACGACAAAAGAAGAGAGGGAGCGCTGCCAGCTGCCCCAATGGAGTCATGAAGGTTCACGCCACCACCATGAACATGGCACTGACCTCTCTCCCCTCACAACAATAAGGTTATTCAACTAATTCACACAAAGTAACTCCTCTTGTCTGTTTTAGAATTATCCACTAGGCACATCTAAAATCTCACTTTTAATCAACCTTTGTCCTTTGAAGTGCTTGCGGTCTGGTGTCTTTTGGACTATGGCATGCATCTCCTGTTCCCACTAAAGCAGTCAGTCTGATGTTTTAATTAGTTCTTTGAGTCATTTAGATTAGATATATTCTTATTTGTTGTATCGTTTAACTTTAGATGGGTCATTATTGTGTCTTTGCTGATTGGGATAGGATGCTACGTTTATTTATTCATTAATCTATTTGCTTTCACTTGTGAGTAGGTTTTAAACTTCAGCAATATGCAGATTATTGTGTAATTTACTCTTCTAATTCAATTGCTCGGGCATCTGAATTTTTTCAGGCTGCTCTTGATGAATTTTAAATGCTGAAACTTGATGGCAGTGATGTCTATATGTATGCTTCAAGCAGCTGTCTACAGTCCTTGACTCCAGTGTGTCACTGTGCATTGAGTTTGGTTGTAGCTACCTGACCCACCACTGTGATCTGCATTTCACAGCTGGCATGTCCTCCCTGAGTACCAAGCGATTTAGATTTCCAGACCCAAAATGGTACTCCCTGCTGTTGTTCTCCATCAGAGCGCATTAGATTATATATATTTTTTTATCATGCCACTATGTGTGGTGGCAAGAAAAACGTGACTTTATTTTTCATGTCTTCTGGATTTTAAACTTTTCATTTATTGGTCCGATTGTAGATATTAGGAAGTTTAAGTTATTGCTATATCCTCACATACATCTAAAGATAAAGACATAGCTCCCTTATATGGACGGCGTGTTCACTTGCTTAACCCATTTTGAAAAGTGTTTTTTAATCAACAGGAACATCAGGTTTTGGGCTGCTAGTTAAAGACTACTAGTCAATCTAATAACTTTCAAAGGTATAGTGTAAATGTCAAAAATGCTTAATTTCCAAGTGCAACACTACATATTAATTTTAAGATTTCACTACATCTGTGCAATTAAGATAAAGGTTGGATATTTTTTGTTCAAAATTATGCCACTTTATCCATCCAGCCAGCCAGTAAATGATTCTGCTATTTGGTGTTTCCTTCACTATTATGCTTGGCTTCTTTTGTTGACTTTACATGAGAATCTTCGTTAAGTTATTAACTTTCTTATTGTGTCATCATCACTGTTTGTGGCAAGAGCATTATTGTGACGGTTAAAACTCTGAAATGCAGACAAATAAGCCTTGTAATAATGTTAGAATAATAAATAATGCTGTCTTTTTCACACAGAAATAAACCCTCTGACAAACATGCTAATTATTCAGGGCAAAGGCTTACACCTGCTTTCCCCTTGACTAGATTGCTGAGTCCATATCTGATGTAAACTGCAAGTGAATCACCGCTGGATATTGTCTCTGGATTTTGTCCCTTTCTTTCCTCATGAACTTGTGTCTTTTTAACATAAAGATTCTTATCAGTCTGCCATGAGGGCATTTTCTGAACCCTTCCTGGTCATATTCAGAGGAGCAGGACCTTTGGAAAACAAATAGGACAATAGCATTTCATTGAGATCCTTGGCATGTGTGCATTCCTGAGTCTTGCACAACATTTCATTATGAGTAAAAGGAGGAAGGGTGAGAAAAGAAAGGTAGCTCATGTGAAAGAAATGATAAAAGGCAGTAATGAGGGAAGATAGGGGTATGAGGACGGTGGAGCGGGGATCTTTGTGCACTAGTCAAGTCATTGTGGGGTTTCTAAACACTGGGTGGGAGGCAGATACTGGGTACATAATTCAACATGTGCACACATACATAAATGCACATGTGCCTACATACACCTCAGTGTGAGAACCACCTGAACTTGTAGCACAAGGCCATCTTGTTTGACTCATTCCCTCTTAGGGAAAAAAGCTGTAAACTTACAAAAGCTGCAGGCAACTTAGTCTGAAAGTAGAGCCTGTCAGTAAACTTGATATTACAATTTAAGTCTGCTTCTATTGGGTTGCAGTTCAAAAGAGATTAGGTATGCACCATTTAGTCATGCAGCTCTTGAGCCGGAATCGGTGGTGAGGGAGATCAGTCCAAAGGAAACAGGATCTCATCCGAGGAGATCCAGATCTGAGTCCAGCTCATAAAACTGTCTCTCCTAATGGATCACCTCACTGGAACACGTGCATTGCTCATGCATACACTCCTACAGAAGCAGAGAGCATGCAAGCGCGCGCACACCTGGGCATGGGTGCATGACCAAATGATCAACACACTCCACTGTCAGGTAAAACCACACACACACACTTTAACAAGCTTTCATCAACACGCTGTCATTTTCAGAAGATGAGTTGAAATCTAAGCTCATGAATCCACAATAGACAAATTCAGGCAAATTGTTTGCTGAACCGTGTTATATTTGCATGTGTGTTTCAAGGCAAACAGAGCAGTGTGTGCTGGTCCTGTGATGTGGACTGGCTCTCTCAAGAGAGAGCGCGCACACATTCACACCCACACACTGAAAACATTCCCGGCTGCCCCCTGCCAGCCAAGCCCAGCACTTGACCTCTCCATGTCACTCAATCCAATGGGCAATATTTGCTTTCGTCATCATAAATATTAAATACGTGCAGGGGCAAATATTTGGGTTTGGCGACCTCGAAGTGGTAAATGAATTAATGTATTCACATGAGCAGAGCAGGGTAGCCAGGGTGTCCCTGTGCGCACACACACACACTCACACACACACACCCACACACCTACACACACACACACACACACACAGCCTTTCAGCTCCTCCAGGTCTTTACGGTAAAGGCCTGTCAGCGGTCACGCAGGGGGAAGACCCACAACTTCTGAGGAATGACATAAAAAAAGGTCATGGCATATGACTGAGAAATTGTAAAATGTTTTCCGTGGAAACTACAAACTACTGCGAAATCATTTTAGAAATTCAAGTCCATCAAACGCCAACTGAGGAGGTATTTTATGAACATTAGTGCGGCATTAATACCTCAAAGTGTGGCACATGTACCAGCTTTTTCAAAAGACATCTGTTGATTGAAATAGGGAGATGAAAAGGCAGACTATGAGATCTCTAGGTTGTTGTCCACTTTCATCACTACACTCTGCAATTCTGTGCAAAAATATAACTCAAAATGATTCCACTGCTCTAGTCCCTACCCCCCAAAGTTCTCAAATTAGCCCAATTAATCAGACAGCAAATAATAGGTAAGTTTCACTTTCAGTTTAAGCTATCCCACATCCCCTGGTGAGTAAATGTTGTGGTATCGCTTAATGAGAGATCAAACAAAGTTGTTATCAGGTTATGATTGTGGCGTTTGAGCAGCAGTTGCATTGTTTTTGTAACAGTGGTGTTCATGTGCAAAATACTTGATATGGAGAGCTGGAGCTCTCATGTGGCAAAATGTCTGTTCAAATCCAAATAAATCTGTGGGCAATTCTTCCAATGCCATTAAAAGAAAAGGTTGATATATCTAAGTGTGACCAGTGTACTGTAAAAAACTGTAGGGGAAGTAGTAGCAGAAGTCAAAAGGTGTTTCTTTGAAACAGACCAGCTCTTTTGGGTTTCCCTTTTCCAAAACTGCCGCAATCAGAGTGGATAGTGAACAACCTCTAGCATGGTCATTCCTATTGACTTAAAGGTTGGGGTCCTGGCATCCAGCGTAACCTGAGAAGAGTTGTCAGAAAAGGTTTTCAATAGCTGACCTCAGACTCTTGAGCATAATTTTGCCCTCTGACCTGGTGGACATCCTAAGTCACCAAAACAAACAGTCTGATTCCTCAGCAAACACCCAGGGAGCCCATGCTTAATGGCACAGCAAGTGCTACCTTAACCCTCAGGTTTGTGCCATCCATCCGAAGCCTTAACATTAAAGGCCTCAGGCATTCAAAACAATGTTAAGCAGCTTGCTTCTTCAGAATGGATGTGGGATCGATTCACATTAAATGGTTTGATTTAGATAGCACCGGTGCTAAATTACAAAGTTGGTGTCTTGCTTTAACATGTGATCTACAGGCTGTCTGGATCTCTATGACAGCAATATAGAAGCAACTTAGGAAATTGAATTGATATTTAAAATTATTTTCAGCACGTTTAAAGAATCAGTATTCTAGCTACTGGAATTTTGAACCATTATTTTTTTTTTATCAAGAAGGCATTGGTTTAGTTTCCCTGTCTCCTGGAATTCAGCTAAATACAAGAATGCAGACTTGTTGCCTCTCTAATGACAAACAGAAGATACATGGAGACACTCAGTTTCCCCTTGGCTCGCTCTAAAGAAAACAGAGGACAGTGGCATTACAAGGATGGGATTTTAAGGAGGGAGGGAGACTCAAACATTATCATAGGAAGGGTCTGAAGTAATAGACCTCCTGCAGTGCTGCACAAAGAGTTCAACAACAGAGAGATGCACTGCATCAAACCAGGAGGACAAGAGGGGTTCAAAAAGCATTCTTATATGGAGCTTTTCACCCTGTGCCCAGCAGGGGTACAAGCTTCTTCACACACACACAGTGAGAGGATGAGAGGATGGGACAGAGAAGCACAACAATAGATAAAAAAAAAGAGGGAAACTTTGGAAGACAGTGTGAAAATTTGAGAACACGAGACACTGAATACTTCAGTCATTGTAGTAGAGAGCGTCCGTTGTCACTAACGGATAATACGTCAGGCAGCTGCTGTCCCTGTTTTCTACACTCACCCAAACAGCATCAGATTATATCAGTGAACTGTTTTCTTGGTTAATTTTGTTTTTCATCTGCTTAAAGACCATCATCATGGTAGCCACTGATGAGCACTGTGAATGTAGTTGCCATTCATTAAAACTCTGTATTGATGGAAATGCCGGCCTGCACAATGCCAAGCCAAGCTGCCTACTGCCAAGCCCAAAACTGCCTGCCGTTGTAACCCCTCCTGGCATGCCAAAGGAGAACATAATGCAAGTCGGTTCCAGCTTCTCTTTTGGGTGCCAAGAAGAACTCCATGTAACCCTAACACTGACAGGGAGCCAATCCAAATGTGAATGTCCTCAAAGAAAACCAGTAAAACAAGACTGTCATCGTGGCAACTAGTTCAGATGGACTTTGCAATGCATACATCTATCCTCTGCTGAATTAGATGGTTTACAGTACATGTAACGATAATATAAAAATACCCATCATGTGCAATGGGTTAGAAATCTCAGCAAATCTGGTTACTCTATGGGTACTTTCTTTGTTTTCTTGTAATGTTCTTTAAATGTACTCCCTGACATTCTGCCCTTAGGACTGTCATAAGCTTTGTCTCCCTTACAACATCCTCAAAAACAGCACCCAACTGAAGAGAAAGAACAATGATACACGATTTAACATTTTTACCTGCAACTGTCCATACCCAGTCTCCAAGAAAACCACTGTTCATGACAATGACAGTTGGGAATCTTTTATGTTATGTCTCTACCACTTTTGCACATTTAGAGACTTAAGATTTTTTCTTGGTTAGATTGGAGAGAGTCTATGAATGACAATTTTGAATCTCGCTATTGCAATCCAATGTATATTTAAGGTTGTTGTCTTGTTTAAAGGTGAACAGGATCACTTTACATTTAGCTCCATCCATCTTTCCAGTGATTCCAATCAACTTTCCTGCCCTTCCTGGAAAAAAACAAAAACAAACAAACAAAAAAACATATTCCACAGGATGATGATGCCACCTCCACAAGTGCTGATAGTTTGTTCATGCTGATATACAGGGTTAATTTTCCAGTTTTAGTTTTTTTATATATGCCAAAAAAGTTATATTTTTTGTCTCATGTGGCCAGTCACCTTTTTCTATCTGCTGGTTGTGTTCCCTACATGTCTTTACATACAAACTGAAATCAGGACTTCTTATGTCATTCTTTCAGCTGTTTCTTTCTCCCTGTCACTCTTTAATAAAAGCCAGATTGATGCAGGGCACAATTAATGATTCTCCCATCTAAATAGTTTTAGCTGAGCTGCGACTATCACCAGCTGCTCCAGAGGTACCATGGGCTTTGATGTTGCTTCTCTGATTTGTGCTCTATGTGAACTTGCATGTGCAGCTTTAGGTTATTTGCAGTTGTGTACTTTTAAATGGTGGATTGAACACCATCTAGAGCTAAGGATATTAATTCATGACCTAACTCTGTATAAAATTTCTCCACAATTGTGTCCTGATCTTTCATGTGTTGATATGATATTTTAATCATCCTTTTTGTTCATAAACCTCTGAATGCCTTCACTAAGCATTTCTTTATAGGTAGATTGAATCAAACACAGATAAAAGATAGAACAGAAAGTGTTTGCATAAATTTCACTGAATTTAATAAAGCAAAGGATTTGCTTCATAACACTGAACACACAGAGGCGAAGCTCAGTGCTGTGAGTGGTGATCTTAAGAATCAACTGGTTTACATTTTCCCTTCTACGAGATTCACAAGGCTGACAATTTCTCCGACATATGGTGAGTGGAACAGAGGGAGATGAGTATTTACTGAGTGTCTCCGCTTTAGCTTTTGAAGTAACAGCTCTCCAAGGAAACATAATCTGCTCTTTTTGTTTTAATAGAAACATTTAATTAAGCACAATGATCCTAACAAATTACAGCTGTGTTTCCTGCTCTCACATTTTCTTTTATTGTGTGTGGGAAATCCATTTCCACTTTATTCAGGCTGTCTCAGATTTATAGATTGTACATTTGTCTCCTTATTTACTCAGCAATACTGTCCTCTGCCAGTAGCCTGGCTGAGAGTTTCAGGACATGGCAGCAATGTTAAAACTGACCTGAAATCCCTCATGAAAGGTTCAGAATAATAACCGATTGTGAAAAATATATTTTCAAATTATTCCTAAAAGTGTATGAGCTAATGTGCATATTAATTCTATCTGGAAATGGTAGTGTAGCTAAAAATGAAGAAGAGAATAGTTTAAAGTACCATTGCAAAAACAAAACAAAACAAAAAAATGTTTTCACTTCTTGACAACATCAGGTAGGTCCTGCAAAACTTTTTTTTTTTCAATTTCAAAGCAATTTTTCATGTGTAACTACAAACAGATGCCATAAATCAGGACAAAGTAATCATAAAAACATATTTTCAGCAGGAAAAGTTTAACTGAGCCCGCTAAAGAAAAGCATCCTCCCCATCATGTTACTGCCGCCATCATCTTTTCCTGCAGGGATGCTGTGCTCAGAGTTTATGGGAAGATGCACTGAGCTACGAAATCATTGAAGAAAATCTATTGGAATGTGGAAAAGAATAAAGGGAGGTTCACTTTCATGAATCTATCTTTGATGGAGCAGGGGCAGACTTTATTGCACTTTGCTACAAGACATGTTTGAGACACAGTACATCACCCAAAACACAACATCCACACTTGATGTTGCTGGTAGTAGCATCACTCAAGTCTTAGAATCAAACTCTCAAAGACAAAACCTGTCAGACTGAGAGGCATCTAAAGACATTTGGAAGAAACATAACAGAAAAAAAACAAAACATGAAGCTGTACTAGCAAAGTACTACAAATTATTGACCTGGGGGAACTCAGTATAATTCCATGCCCCATTCTTCATATTTTTATTATGCAAAACTTTGTAAACCATGTTTCATTTTCCTTACATGCACTAATTTGTGTTGGACTATCCCACAAACTTTTATGGCTGTTACCTGACAGAATGTGGAAAACTTTAAGCGGTGAGAATACTTTTTCAAGCCAGTGTATGATTTCGAGATTCATATAAAATAAGCAGCTCTCCTTAAACTCACCAACAAGGCTCATATTGACTACGAACAAATACTGTTAAGCCAAATTTAATAATCTATATACTGTGTGCATCAATTTTCATTTTGTTTTTTTAAGCAAGACAGTATGTTCTCCATCATGGCACAATTGCTTGCCACCAGCCTGCGTGTGCACACACAAAAACATGCACACGTGCACCAGCTCAGCTCAGCTTGGCCTGCTAGCCTCATGGCTGTAATTGAGAGTTAATGACGCAGTTGGATCTGTTCTTTACTTCATATTAAACAGAGCCTGCTGCTGCTGCCCGGGCTGTAAAAGCAGCCTAACGCCTCCCCTGCCCCCTCCTGCTTCACCTCCTTTTAACCATCTCCCCCTTTTTTCACAACCCCATTATAAACCTCCACACTCCTCCTCATTATTTAATGTTTGAACATCTTATTTAAAAGCAACTGGTCTGTTGTTGGTTCCAAGGATTCAAGCTACTGTGCATATGTCCTCTCCTTTGTTGCAACTTTTATTTTTAATTCTTCTAATTTCTCATCTGAACAAAGACCCCAAAATGCAGTTAAACAGCCAGTCATCCTGACCGACTTCACAGTCATATATGTAATAACAAATCAACATCCCTATTTAGACTTCTCTTCTCCCCCTCTGTACATGACACTGACGAAAGAGAGGCAACAGAAGCACCCCCTTCTTAAATCTCTGATGAGAAGGGCGGGGGTGTGGGCTCCTGCGACTTGCTGGCGCCAAGAATTGTGCGTTGCCCACAGTGAGCAGGGTCGCTAGGGGCCCTTTCTCTATCATTGACCAGAGCGGGGAGAGATGGGCCAAGGTGAACGGAGGGCAAAAGTGGAGATGGTAGAAAAAAGAAGGAAAAAAAACTGTGAATGAAAAAGAGAGAGAGAGAAAGAGAGAGAGGCAGGAAGAAAAAACAAACAGGACAGAGGCTGCAGTGTGTGTCAGGTCAGTGGGGAGTTTCAGAATGTTCTCCACTGCTGTTCTCCAAAGCGAAAAACTCCTGGAGGCTTATCTGCTCCTGGAGCTGTCATTTATCATCAGTCGGGAGGAGCAGGGCCACCTCTTCGGTCGACACTAGAGGCACAAGAGCACGTGCACCAGCAGGAACATGTGAGCAGAAGCGTAAAGGCAGAGCACGCTTGTGGATGTCCATTGAGAACAGTAACATAATGCAAACTGACATCCAAAAAAAATTATGCTTGGTGTGCTGCTACGCTTTCAAACGCACAGTAGCATTAAAATAAGAGATGTGCTGCTGTAAAATACATGTGGGGTTTATATGAATGTCATTAAAAGTGGCACATGAAAAACCAATAAAACTCCATGTGCAATGAAATATTGGCTTGTGAGTGCACACAAACAAAACTGTGATCGTCGAGACCTCCCTGCATCGTCCTGAAGGACCAGCTAGGCCCTAATAGGTTCTCTGAAGTGTGCTGTAGTCATTAGAAGACAAGTTGTGCTAGTTCCATTTGGTTATGAATGTGTGTGTGTGACCTTAAACCGGCCTGTGCACCCCACTGCCTATTTAGTGCACACTGTTTCAACCCATTAACCTTGAAGATGCTGCTCTACGAACACTTTGTGTTGTTCAGTTTATGATGGCAAGCCTGCAATTGTGCTGTGGCCACAATGCAGCCCGGGCAAAACTGCTGACTTGATAGTCATCCAGCAAACGGCCATTGGCACACTTTATGAGGAGGGTAAGTCACAAAAGATTATTGATAAATTAACTGGCTGCTTGGAGAGTGCTGAAACTAAACATATTATTAGAAAGTTAAGTGGAAGGAAAACATCTGGTGGAAATTAGGGAGATTAGGGGTAGCAGCACTTTTGAGTGGATTGTGAAGCAAAGCTCATTAATTTAAATGTACATATTATAGCTTCAAGTACAATTCACCTAATAAAAGAATCCCTTTTTTCAGACTTGGCTTGAAAAAAATGTCAATGGATGCTTTATTCTGTCTTCTCTGTTGTTTTTTCACTCAGGCAGAGCACCAGAGAGTGTTGCTCTTGTCAGCCACCGTGAAGGCGTCCCTAAGGTGTCTGTAGGTTCCCCTGATTTGTGTGTTCCTCCATCCCAACAGCCTCTGTCTGTCGTTTCCGCTTTATCTGTCTCTCTGCAGCTCCCCGCTCACAGCAGGCCATTCTTGCATAACCATTTATTTTACAGATTTTTTTTTTTTCTTCCTCCTTCCCTCTCAAGGGCCTGAAGGGTTTAATTACATACATAGACAACCCCCATAAACTTCTATTCTGAGGACTTTTTATTGACTTTCGAGCCTGACTACCCTCCGGCATTTTAATTAACCATTTATAAGAGGAGAAACTACAATTAAATTAAAAAGTTTCTATAAAGGGGCTTTTGCATCGTTCCCGTCCGTTTTTTGGAAGATGTCAGGCTTTATCTAAATGAGATGGTGTGGATATGTGAAACAGACGGAGCTGGGGTGCCTTGTTTAAGGAAAGGGGGGGAGAGGGAACTGGAGGGGGGAAGCACAACAGAGATGACAGAAAGAAACAGGAAAAAAAAGGCATAATTAAAAAGTGGATGGAAGGGAAAGATTGAGAGGAGAGATATAGCTGAAGCCAGGGGTGGAAGGAGGGGTGAGAAGGCCAGGCAGCACAGACCTTGCTACTTAGGCCCTAATTACATGTTGTGAAACTTTAGGCGGCCCGCAGTCATCTGGCTGCTTACGGGGCCTCTCGGAGCATCGACAGACAGAGAAATTACAGCACCATTACACACACTTTGAAAGAGACACAGAGAGCGTGCAGGGGAGTATGAGAGAGGGAAGAACTGTGAGGAGTGGGGAAATGAAAGTAGAGAGCAGGGGAGGGAGAAGGAAGGGGAGGCTGATGTCATTTGGTGTTTTTTAAGAAGGAGTAACAAAGCGCGAGAGTGCTCCTTTGTAAGCTGCTGCTGAGTAGAGAGCTGGTATTTTTACAGGCCAAAAGATCTGTGCGCTCATAACAATGTGGGTACACAGCACTCAGCGGGGGTGCCTCTGTGAAATGTGCCTCCTCTGCACCCACCCTCCTCTCTCTTAATTTTCTCCATCCTCAGAATGACTAAACTCCCTCCACACCCCCCACCCCTCCTAAACCCAGATGATGAGCTTCTGTTGCCATGAGGTTGCATTAAATAAGGCATTCCAAAAAACCCCGAGGCAATGCAGGCGCACACTTTCCTAGCACAAGCCTGAGTGTGCACTGCTCTTTTACATCCAGAAAATATGTTTGAATAATTTTTTTTTTCTTTTCTCTGTAATAGTCAGCTAATCAGTCTGGTGGTTGGGAAGGTGACATCTGGGAGTGAGGTTAGCCCCATCTCCTCACACCCACCTCATCGCTCAGGCAGTTAAACATGCTTACCCAGTGACCTTTAAGTCCACCCTGCCATCTCATCCACTCTCCTCTCATCTCACCTCCCCTACTTCTTCCTTTTCCCCTCTTCTCCACAACCACCGACTTTTCTCTTCTCCTTCTCTGTCTTTTGCAGTGACAGAGCGTCGGGAACTTTGTCCCCCACCAAACGGTGCGCTAAAAGAAATCAAGGTGGACCTGGGGAATGCAGAGGCGGGAATTCCGGCACAAAGTCAAAAAACCGCAGGGGGTGAAATCAGAGAACAAAAGTGTTTTACTCCACAGATTTCCAGCTTTATTGGTTCAGTGTGCAGAGGGCTGCTTACCTGCACACACACGCACACGGACAAGAACGCAGCACACACATAAAACACATAGACACAGTGAATTCATATTTTAAATGAATTCACTTTGGTCCTTTTTGTCTTTACTTTGTATTATTAGAGACCCATAAATAAAAATGAGTGAATAGTACGTTTAAAGTCAGCTTTGAGACAAATCATAATACAGTTCTTTTCTTAAAAAAAAAAGTAACAAACAAGATTTTAGATTAAGAAAACTAAGAATCAATTTTATTTTGTTGTTTTAACATAGAGAATAAAATGTACACTAATTATAAACTGCATTTTATGAAAACATTCCAGTCCATTCCAGTTTTGACAATTCCATGTATTACTGTTTCTATGTCTGGCAAATTCTACGTGAAATGTATTGATATACTTTCCCTTTTTGTGTTTTTACATCAACAACTGTGTCTTAAAACATCTCTATTTAGTTAGATTTCTCTAGGTTATAGTCAGTCTGAGTATTTCAGATTATGAACTACAAAAGATTGTGCGCAGTCCAGACCCATGTACGCTATACAACGGCCCTTTGATTAGCCTCAACAAGGTCTTTAACTCATCAGTAAAGCAAGTCATTACTGGCTGTCACCGGAAGACGCTTAACATGGGCAGTGTATGGGCCCGCATCATCGGCCACTTCTTATTGAAAAGAAGAAGTGTATCTTAGTCTCTAAGAACTCCAAAAGGAAGTCGCTAGATCCGGCTGGCTGCGTTTTGGAAATTACTTGATAAATGGCCAACTTGCTAAATATAGAGACAGAGTCACTTAGCTGACAACACAGTGTGACAATAGGAAGCTCCAAACTAAATGCCATCATCAGCATTTTTAGCAGCCTAATTGTCCATCCTTGTTCTCATACTACTTAAACGCTGCCAAACAAAGTGTTGAAGTGCTCTTCATTGTTTATGTATCCTTATGTATCAAGTTGTCAGGAAATCCAATGAACAATTTTATTTATTGACTTTGTTAACACAGCAGATAAATTTCTAAACTTTTTTAACTCTGACTTCTTGAACGTAGCACAGGGTGTCAAGCTTAAAGGACTCATTATATATTGATTTACTTATTTTGAATAAATAACAAATAACACCAAGCTTCCCACTTGTTGCATGATAGCATACATCTCACAATAGCAAATAAAAATTGAAGAAAGCAAAATAGCTTTACAATGCCATAACCAAGGAAAAATAGCTGGCCTAATTAAAAAGGAGAGAGTAGAAGCATAGCTTATTGTCCCCACCCCTTTGTTCGGCCTTATGAACACATATGGTTATGTGTTACATTTATAAACACAGTTTTTACATGCAGATACATACTCACATATTTGCACACACATACTTTCATAACAAAGTGATATATACTTATACCTCTGCAAGTACGTGTCTTCCATATTATTGCCATCATAATTTGTGATGAGCAGTCTTATCAATTTTATGCTTCTAACGACACATTTTCATAAAACAATTTTTAACTGTCTGACATTTGGACTTTGTTTGAGATCCTCACTTAGATTATTTCATAGCCACATAATCTTTTAAAGGTTGTTCATATAGTTAAGATTTTAAATTTATATTCCCCATTGGGGCTTACAGTAATAGCTTAGACTTTCTTCTAGAAACAGTCCAAGAGCAAAACACAAGCAAACAAACAAATAAAAAAAACACCTTGCCATTTTGTTGGGAATTACACTTGTGCATATGTATTAATTGGTTTTATTTTGTAACCAGGTTGAAAATTAGATCCAGATCTCAACAGGGTTTACTTGGTTAAATAAAGGAAACAAAAATAATAAAAAGAAAACCCTCTAAATTTTTGCCTTACACTTTTTTTACTAAGCAGCTCCAAGCCAAGCCCAACCCCTAACCTGTAAACCCAAGTGAAGCTCCAACCACTTCCTTGCAAAATGACTCAAAGTTTGTTCTGCTGGATTTATGCTGCACAATGGCTGCTGGTAAAGGGAAATGTTTTAGTATCGGCTGCAATGCAGAGTACATGTCCATGTATTTTCTCCTAGGTTTTGAAGACCAGAGCTGCGTGGCTTCCTTTTTAATTGTTGCTTGCAATGTCCCTGGAAAATTGCCAAAGAAAGTTGTAGTTTGCACAGATCAGCTTAGGAAGGAGTCCTTTGCAAACTACCAACATCCACGGCCAAAATGTTTTGACTGAAGGAAGGTTCTGTTCCTACTGTTCTTCACAAATCTGCAGATGATTATATAAGTACACAGAGAAGTTTTGTGTGTTTTGTATTATTGTTTAGCATGAACATGATTTGTCATTAATGACAAGCTAACGCTGAACAATAGCCTCTCTCTTTTAATTAACTTACCTGGCAATTTTTTGTAGAAAAATATAAGTGGTGACAGATGGATAGAGACAGTACACATAATGTGCACTACTCTCAGAATAACACAAATAGTTTACCGTGCGTTTGACCAGATGGCATCTAAAAGCTTAAAGCCTGTTTTGTAGTGAGTCTGGAGGTAGCATTTCATCACCTTAAATTCAAAAGCTAGCATTCTTAAGCTAATCTACCAATAACTGGAAAAATCTATTCAACAGGGATTCTTGAGATAGATTTCTAAAACCACAAACAGGAAGCACATTAATGATCTCTTCACATTAAAAGCACCTTAGGTAAACAAAATGACCTCAGTACATAAACTAGGCAAACCTGGACTTGAATGTTTAGAACTGATTAAATTTTGTAAATCTTTATCACTCTCCACAGTTTGCTAAAATCTCAACATTCCTAATATTGTTTATAATCTTGTCTCATGAGCTCGAGGCGTCATGTCAGTGTCAGGTATGCTGTAAGACATAAAATATGTTAAATGTGTGGCCGCAATAGACAGCTTTAAAAGAAGATAGTTTCAATTTACTGTGGGACTTTCCTGTAATTTTGTGGTTTTACTTTGCTTAGTTTTGGCCACTGTAGCAACCAAGACCAAAATTCAAAATCTTCAACCCTTTGAAAAAATCTCTACTGATGTCAAAGACAAAAATGAATGATGATTGCATTGTTTTCATAGATAAGTAATTTTAAAACCTTTTGTAATGCATAAAGGTTTGCACCCACAGTTAAAGAGGCTCACTGTGCCTCTTTAAATTTACCTCACCTGTTTTGATGAGGTAAATGTGTAATGTGAGCTTCAGAACACAACAAAAGTGTATATTCATTGCACTTCAAAGAACAATTGCCGCACTAACTTTAATTTTCTCTGTCAAAGTAAGCTAGTAACCACATGTTCATGAGTGTGCATTGATTAGAACTTTACCGCTTGTTCTCATTTCCTGATATTAATTGGTGGGGTGAGGTCTTATCTGATTGCCTGTCTGCAGGCAAATCGAAACAGAGACAGGAGTGGTACGAGCAGAGTGCGAGACAGAGAAGTCAGTGAAGTGGGCAGGATTGCTATCTGTAATTTGTGATCAATCTTGGCCGAAGTGGCTAGTGTGCGAGAGGAAAGCAGGGGCCAACCTCTGTGCTCCCGCCTCGTCTCCAGTTCCCTCCTTTCTCAGCACCCCTCTCATCCCAGGGGTAGCTTGGTCAGCCCTGAGGGGAGAACATGCTGCAGAGCAGGCAGACAATTTTCAGGCTGACTGCTTTTACTTTCGTCCCATTCAGGGCCTCATGAAAACAAACTGACAAAACAAAGGACAGCAAATTAATGACCCGTGCTACCCAACACCCCCTCACCCACCCTTCAAGCATCCCCCACACAATAACCCCCCACACCCACCATCCCTTTCCCTTCAGTACCAGTCTCTCACAATTGACTCCTGTTTGGCACGTTCTTTCGTTGCCTCTTCTATTCTCCTCCTCTCCTCCTCCTCCTCCTACTCCTCCCGTTCTGACTTCTGATCGCCTTCAGATCATGCACGTCCAGACCCACATATCTGGCCATTGACACATTGACACGTGCACGAACACATCACTACCACCATCGGCCCCTGCCTTAACTCCTTGACCCATGGCATCTGGTTTAGATTGTCACAGGAAGAGAGAGACAGAGACATAAGGGGGGAAAAAAAGCAAGTGTGAGCGAAGGAGAGAAAAGACCTCTCTGTCTGTGTCTGGGCCTTCATTATCATGTGTTAATATTAATGTAATTTGAAAAAGAAACAGACACTGGAACACACTGGGTGAAAAGGGGCTTGTCTGCGCTGAGTGTAACAGCATGCTCACGATCCAGACGTGCTTCTCCCAGCCCGCAGCTCTCGTGCAAGACTGCCTTCCCTGAGACGGGCCTTTTTCATGCATTGTCACTTCAACACGAGGTTTCAATCTGTTATTAATACACATTGCATGAGCCTGGCTTGAGAGCTGCATTTCACTTTGAATGCGATGTAATAGTAGATTTTGGTAGCTGTTGATTGTTGTAAATGTTTTCACTGAATTTTAGCAACTGAATTCAGTCCAATTTTGTGATAAAACAGCTTCCAATTAAAAAAAAACAAAAAAAAAAACAACCTGTGCGTAGTTTGTCTATGAACGTTTATAGACGAAATGAAAAGAGGTGAATGATAAAGACAGAGTTAATAAAATGTCAAAAATGTGACAGTCTTAACCAGAAGACAAATGCAACTGCTTCAACTGTTCAAAATAGAAATATTTATACCTGTATACCTCAGCCTGCTTTACTTAGCTATTTGGACCAAAGCACATTGAATTCATTTGACACACATCCAGATTTATTTTGTTAGAATTGATATAGTGGAGTTTACTTCAGATTCCTGTAATGTAATCTGTAATTGGCTTGTGCTGAACATTTTGTGGGAGTACCTGCAGGCCATTCTCTTAGCTCACCAGAGCAACGCCGCCAAAGGAGTGCTGGGTCAAACTGTACGCTTGTAATTCTGATCACCGCCTCCCTGATGTTGACTGAAATCTAATATGTTTTTTTTTTTTTTCAAACTAAGTAGCAGAAGCAAGATTCAGAGTCTAAAACTTGATTTTATATTTTATTCTGGCTAATTCACAGATTTTGTGAAAAGTTTTTGGCCTCTGATATTCCATCCATCCATCCATCCATCCATCCATTGAATGTTGTAGCATACAGGGAGGGGGATCTTTGACCATTCTTTGCGTAATTTGTCTAGCTTCAATGTTCAGGTTAATATTCTCAAACAATAATCTGAATGTTCATTCTCTCACTTTTCTTCAGAATCTCTCCTAACTTGTCATACACTTTCTTTCTGTAAAATGTCGAGCGAGGGCTTACTGATTAAGTAAAATAATTTACCACTCAGAGTGAGCTTTGATTAATTTGAGACTGATGTGAAAATAATGGATTTTATTTAATTTGATTATTCTGGAAATATAAGTGAAATTACGCAGCCTTTTCAATTGGAACATTTAATGACACGTCTTAATCACTTCTCAAAAACTGCTTCTGTAATATAAAACTGCTTTGCATATGCTTACCTGGGGTGTAAGTAATGTGGGCAGCTATATTACCTAAAAACTGTATTGATTTTGATTAATTAAATTTGTTCAAGAAGGTGATAGAAAAGCAGAAAGAAAACACACTGATACGCTTAAAGACATTTTTAAGGGATTAGGTAAAATAGCATTTTATCTACTTGAGCAGACTTTTGAGCATAAAAAGCTGAGGCTAACGCCCTAGCACATCACCCTGGCTTAATGTTTAAACTGGGTTCTTGAATGGATAGAAAGTGAGTTTTATCAGCTATCACTGATTGATGATGCTTGGAAGGTCAGACAATTTACATCAGCCACATCCACACACAACAAACCCACTCACTTACCCAGCCTCCTCCCTGTCTTACTGTCTGTCTGACCCCTATGAGCTAACTGTCCACTGAAGTAAGATTTATAGTTAATCAGTCTGTATCGGCAGTAGTCGGTATTGGACTGAGTCAACTTTAGAACATTACCACACAGGGAGGGGATGATGTCAGAGTGGAAGAAACAATAAGAGGGGGGAGGAAAAAGAGGGAGAGGATGCAAGGATGAGAGAATAAAAATGAGGAAATGAAGCCAACATGACAGGTACCAAGTTAAGTGAAAAACTGATTTTACAACCCAATGAAGGTGATTGCTTTATGGAGTGGAACTGTCTCTGCCCTCATCTCGCTAAGACACAAGATTCTTTTCACATTACCCAGTAATTTCTGGAGATTCACTGACATTCTTAACTCCATAGTAAGGACAAATAAAGCAATTTGAATCACAAGTTAAAGTTTGTATGTTTTTATTTATTTTCAATAAAATTTAGAGATGTACCAATTGCGCTATTCCTAGCCGCTACCAATTTTCTTTCTTTCTTTCTTTCTTTCTTTTTTTTTTTTTTTTTTTTTTTTTTTTTTTTTGGGTTTCCGGTGGGGGAAGTGGGAGTTGGGGTGGCAATAAAACAAAAAATGAGAAATTTGCGAGATTAACT
>CAEFZX010010183.1:0-21689 GCA_903066825.1 Alfaro cultratus
TACTTGTATATATATAGTTTATCTGCATGAATTTCCAAAGTATTTAGTGAATTAATCTAGTTCTAGAATTCTAGTTCTAGATTTAATCTAGTTCTTGATGTCATAATCAGTTGTGACATCACTCATCTGTGACATTATAATTACAAGAGTAAGGAGAGAGAGTTTTTCAGTGATGCAGAATTCTTCTGTCCTCATTTTCACTCACGAGAGCAGAAAATCCACATCTCAAGGTCTTACTCCAACAGGGTTTGAATAAGTGTGAAACTGATCACAACTGTCTTACAAACAACGCAAGAACACGAATCTTGTGATGTTTCCCTTCAGAAAGGTAAAACATATATATATTGATTGATGACTGAATGATCGGTTGTACTTGTATATTGCTGTTTTTTTAGGTCATGTTTTTATTTTCTGCCTCTCAGCATAATTTCTCAGTATTTTGTACATTTTAGGTAAATGTAAAAGGCATTTATCGAAAATGATTGCTGATGAAAAAAAACCCATATATCTAATTTATGATTTAAGCAAAGTCACCATCACTTTGACCTTAAAATCATCTATAATTTGCTGTACAAGATTTACAAAAATCTGGATTTATTTTATGGCTCAGTTGTGTGGCAAACTTTAACTAAAATAAACAGGCATGTGTTTTCACCCAAATTAACTGTTAACATTAAGCTTGTGAGGTCACCCAAACTTTTCAGACGACTGCTACAGCTGTTCTCAGACATATGTTTCAAAGATGTAAATTGAAATCAGTTTGAATTCAAACAAACAAACAAACAAACAAACAAACAAACAAACAAACAAACAAACAAACAAACAAACAAACTAACTAACTAACTAACTAACTAACTAACTAACTAACTAACTAACATATACAGTCATCCAAACTATATTTGGATAAATGTTTTATTCAAACATTTTATGTCATGATGTTTTGATAAAAATCAAAACATCATGTAGTCACCAGTTGGGAAATGTGTAATAACCATTACATTTTGTTGAATGACATGATCAAAATGATCAATACATATCAAATATGTTGCCATAATCGTTAAAAAAAATCTTTAAACAGGTGGTTTTTAGCCTTGAATTAAATGAAGTCAGGGTTTCATCTATTTTGCAGTTTTCTGATTTGTGGTGAACAGAAGACACCTAAAGTGTTGTAAAATCTCAAATGTTTTATTTTATGTTTGCTAATGTGTGCTAAGATAGATAAAACATTTTTGCTATAATCTGAATGACTACAGCAAGTATTTCTGGGTACTTAATTACACTGACGTATTTTCTTTCTTTCCGTAGAGCAAAAGAGTGGGACATCCCACTAAGAGAAGGAGCAAAGCTGTTTCCTTTCTGTCTCCTCACACAACTGCAGCTTCTGACCCTGCACACATGTCCATATTAGGTTCGGGACAACCTAAACAGTTTGCTGCTGACTTGGATGAGCTGTTGGCATCAACCTCTAGCTCAACGACTAAAGGTCATCAAGATGGAGCTGGAGACTTTGCAAGTACAAAGGCTTCCCACTACCAGCCAAAAAAAGGAGCAGCATTTAAAAGGCTTTTTAAAAGCCAGCGAGTTGTTCACCAACACCAACAGACAGTCAGCGAACCTCCACATGAATCTGAGCCCAAATCTGCTGACAACAAAGGAAAATCTAGTAGACGGATGTTTCATAAACCAGAAAGTAGAAAGAAGCACATTAAATCAGCAGAAAAGGACGGTCAGGAGGCAGACCAAGAACTGGATGTTGAGGCAGACCAAACTGACACAAAATCTGTTCATACTTCTCTTGAACACAGCTCAATGTGGTCCAATATCTTGGACCAAAATCAAAAGTTTGACTATAACGTTGTGTCAACTTCCCCCCCAAACATGCTACCTAATTTTTCTGATGTTGAGAAGAATTGTCTTGATACAGAAAAAAAGGCCAAAAACAGCATAAAAACTGCCATTGAGCCCAGTGGAAAAGATTTATGTGAGATGAAACCAGGTGAAACCTTTAAAAATATGAAAGAAAAAGCAAAAAAGAGTAAGTTAAGCTGAATCTGTTATTTTGATGTGACAAACCGACGTCTTGTCAAACATTTTGCTCTGTTGAAGACATTTGGGTTGACTGTGAAACAGAAATAAGTTTTATCCATTTAAAAGTGTCTGTTTTTTCACAGGCTCATTCCAAACAATGAACTTCCGCCAAGCAGGGAATACCGTCATGGAGAACAATTCACCAGGTCCCTTGGAGCATCACGTGGGATCTGGGGAAACTGTAAAAGGACAAGCTGATACTTCTGGCAGCTACAATCAGTTTTACAGCTTTAAGAAAAATATTTTCTTCTTTGACATGGATCCATCCTTCAAAGAAAACAAACAGCAAAGCAATGCTGATCCAGCTGTTGGTGCAGAGAAACTCTACATTTCTGGAGATACTGGTGCAGAAAGTATGCCACCATCTTATAGGATCTCTGCTAAAAGTGCAGGAATTGATCAGCGATTACAGAACAAACAAGATGGGGATCAGGAAGGTGAGTCTGGAATCTACTTTGAAAGGAGGACCACTTCCTAATACAAACATAAGGAATATTACAGAATAAATCACAAAGCTGTGAACATCAAAACAGAACTGACAAAGGGTTTTTTCCCCCCCTAATTTTTCAGGTCCTGAACACATTTCTTTCAAGACCATGAGGTCCATCACTGAGGCCTCAAGTTACTCAGATTTGTTCCTTAATCCCCTGGAGCCACTTCGTCAAATTATTCCACCCAACCAACCCAGAAGATCTTTATCAGAACTGAGCTTTAAGCATTTCTCTGATAGGTATGTTCTATGACCTTTTCACCCAGTTTTCTCAAACATTGGTATTCATTCACATTTTCATGTCTGTGACTCGTTTTTAAACATCCCATTTCTAGTTTCGAAAAGAGAGTATACAGGTGTTGGTTAGAGGTCTACCTGAACTCTTGCCTGCGTCAGTGGAAGGAGATGAAGCAGAAACGTTCCTCAGAGTCAGCCACCGAGAGTCTTAAAGAACCTACCAGCTCCTCTGCAGAGGGTTGGGCAGAGACGTTTACTGAAAGGCTGTCCTCACAACCCGATGCTCATCCGACAAATGTTAGGTCCATTCGTAACTGTTTCAAAAGATTTGCAAACTTGGTGCAGGAAAGACTTTCCCAGCTGTTCAAGATACGCATCGTTGTGACGATCTACCGTTGATGGTTCTGACTGAGATGAACCAAGGAGCATTTTTCACTTTAAAATAAAAATTCTCAACTATTAACTTTGTGTGTTTTATGCTTTTGCTTCATGTATTAAATGTAATTCTAATGAGCATTGCCATTTGCATTAACCTAAGATTTAAAATTAATTTCCAACAAGGTATGATCTGCTAAGTGGATTTTGAAAGCCTCTGCTGTAGAGTCTGAGGTGGAGTTCTTGCATCTTCTCTAAACAGTGAACTGCAGATGTTCAGTCCTGGGAAGATTGATAGCGGTCTTCAATGTTCACCAAAAAGAAATGATTTTTCAACAACAGAATGATGGGATTTTAAAAGTTTGAAAATCCTTAACAGACAGGCAAACTGTCAAAACCTTATTAAGACGATCATACTAACTCATAATCATTTTTGGAAAAGCGTCACCTGACTATTGTCATGGGCTCTTAAATGGCATCAAGACTTCCTGTGAAAAAACATGTCTTCATACTAAAACACGATGCACATAAAAATCTGGTATTGCAATCCAGTGCATATGAGTTGATAGCCCTCTAACAGCTTGCAATTGCTTATTGGTCCCTTCCTATTTTTTCTTTCTTTTTTTTTTTACACTTACTTGTTTTGAAGCAATTTTTGTTGACACACGCAAGTTGCTTGCGCAAAAGCAATAATTTATGGTAATTAATTAAATCGTGTTTTGAGTCGGCAGAGATTGAAAACATCTGCAATTATATATATATATACTTCCTCTAAGAAAACATGCGTGACAGGCAAAACCGCTCATCCCCTAACCAATAAGAAAGAGAATGGGGGGAAAGTCGCTCCACCCTCGGCATGTAAACGCCCACTGACGCGCACGGACTGTTAGGAAACAATGGCATCGTGTCTTTTTCAGAGAACCATTATATTGCCGTTCAACAGTGTAAAGAAACACTGCAGCTTGAAGTCTTGATTTCATTGCTGATCATGCGCATTAACAGGTAAGTGTGCGATCCTACAAGTGCATATTTTTGCTGACTGCATAGCTACTTCAGATTTGCCTGATTAGAAACCTATTTTTTTAGTCTCATAAATCATCCTAATGTTGGCAACCATGCTAACATTAGGAACTTACGCAACTAGTTTCCAAAATGTTAAAAAGTTGTTGGCCAGCAGCATGAAAATGAAGAGGTGAAAACATTTTTGAGACAAACATCACACAGCATGTTTTATTTGTTTTCACACGCCAGATTCAGATCAACGCACATCAATGAGAACTTGTTAATCAGTCATCAATTCTAATCACATTTGTTTAAGCAGGAAAAGGTTTGAATCTCTGGTATCAAGTCGCGCTCTCTCTTTTTTTTTATTTTCTTTTTTTGTAAAACAACTCAATCTTCTTGTAATTTCCAAGTTTAAGTAAAAAATAATAATTTAAAAAAAGACATCCTTGTTGACTTACAGGTTCCAAGTTTGGACATGTAAATAAAACATTTTTTTTTTTAATAACTATATTCAAAAATCTGTTTTTTTTGTTTTGTTAGTTTATTATTTTTATTATTATTTTTGCTTATTTCTTTGTAATTTGTGTCTCTGCTTCAACACAACTTAAATAATTTAATCATTAATAGGATACCATGGACTGAACTTTGTGACCCCTTCTCTACAATCTATGTGCTTTTATAATTTAACAGACTAAAATACAATAAGCTTTTTTTAGGTTAAATTTTAACCTGCTATAGCAAGTTAAATACCTGCTATTTTAACCTAAAATAGCAGGTATTTTAGGTTAAATACTTGCTAACAAACATTTGCATATGCTTTTATTTTTTGAAAACATCATGGTTTGCGTAATACGACTGAACTAAAATCTCGTCAGTGTCAGTGATGCACGTCTCTTATCACAAGACTGTTTAAACTGTTAAACACAACTTATATGGTGATCAGAGCGCCCAGTGGCCCCAGTGAAAGTCAAATTGCTCCAGGGCAACAGTGGCTTGCCACTATCAGCGTGTGGATGTGTGTGTGAATGACTTGTTTAGCGGTATGCAAGGAGAAATTATTTACTAAAATGATCTGTTGTTCAAGTTGTTGTTTATTCTATGGTTTTTGTAATCCATTCTTTGAGTTGTTCTTCTAATCCTGTTATGTTCCAGGTCATCAAGTGGACTGCAGGCTGCTCTGCTAGTACTGCTGGCCAGTTGTCAATGCATCTCAGCAAACACCGATACTCTCCTTCCTCCAGAGGTCTCTCAGTACAATGGCACTCTGTATGCAGCCTGCAAAGTGAGACCCAGCACTTCACTTCCTGAGGGGCTTCCCAAGGTATACGGGCAGGTGCTGTTTAAACAGGAGCAGTCTGAGGGAAAGCTTCAAGTCCTCCTTCGGCTCAATGGCTTCCCAACAGAGGATGCTCCAGAACCCAGAGCTGTGCACATCCATCAGTACGGAGACCTGAGTCAGGGATGCGACTCAACCGGTGGCCACTACAACCCGTTTGGTGTGAACCATCCTAAACACCCAGGAGACTTTGGTAACTACATCTCACAGGAAGGACAAATCAATGAGATGATTGAATCAAACGCCACCCTGTTTGGAGGCCTGTCTGCGCTCGGAAGAGCGGTGGTGATCCATGAGAAGAGAGACGACTTGGGGCTCGGCGGAGACATCGGGAGCCTGCTCCATGGGAACGCAGGCCGCAGGCTTGCCTGCTGCATTATCGGGAGGTCCTCCTCCAGCCCCTGGAATATGCAACAGGAGCGTTTCGCAAGGCAGCTCAGGAGGAATTAGGCTCACAAGACAGGAGTGTTGTTTAACACAGAATTTATCCAAGTGTTAAATAGTTGGGAGTATCCTCTCAAGGAGGATAAATTCATGGTTTACTAAGAATTCAATTTTAAGCCAAATATGCCATAAATAATAGTTTATATGTGGACTTTTGTTGACCTTAACTTGAAGTTTAATCACTTTACTACTGCTCTGAAATTTACTCTAATTACCTGGATAATATGTATTGGATAGCAACTATCATATTTTATATCATATTAAAAAGACATCCCAATCAATATAAAAACTGAGTATTGAGTCTGTTACAAAATGGCCCTGGTGTGTATGCATTTTTTTTTTGTTTTAAACAGATTTAGCAGATGTTTAAGAAAATAATCCAAAGATTCATGAAACAGTATTTAGTCTGTCCTCCACAGCAGCTTATCACATATGTATGTACATTGTGCTTATCATGTCAAATGCTATTCTCACAAATAAACCAAATCTTTTCTTTCTGATAAATTATGATGTAAGGCATTAGTTATGACGTTTTTATTGCGCAATAAGGTGCTTCGGTAAAAAGGAGCAAAATTATGTAACACCACAGGGTCAAGTAATGCTTACATAAAGATGTAAATTTATTGGGACCCATGGTAATGGACTCAAGCTGATAAGTGTAAATTAAAAAATGCATTAATTCACTAATTAACATACTTGTATTTAGCAAGTCACTGGTGGGGAAAAAAAATAAAATGGCATTTGAGCGTTACCAAGTCTCCATTACAATTACATGCAAGAGCTTGAGAATAAGATTGAGCTTTTAGGTAGAAAACAATCCAGGTGGGTTTTGTTTGAAAGAATGAAGAGGTGGAAACTCACCTCACACAGTGATGGATCTGTGATGCTGTAGACCTGGTTCTTTTTTTTTTTTTAAAGCCTTGGAAACTTTGCTACAAGTGAACAGCAATAAGACCCCATTGGAATAACATTAAACACAATTCTTTGCTAGAAAACTGCTAGAAAGATGATCTTAAACATGCTCAAATGAACACAGAACTGCAAAGCCAGAAAAAATTTGTCTTCTGCTATGACATCGCAGTCCACAAACATATCGAAAACCTGCGGGGTGAGCTAAATAAGGGGTGGAAGATCTGAAAAAATTGTGCAAAGACAAATTGTCAAACAACCGTCTCACTATACTCCAGCCTTGTGAAAAGATGTACAAGGCTGTGTGCCATTTTAAAAAACGCCAGTTGTGCAATGTATTGGCAACATGAGTGCTAACATTAGGCTACCAGTGATTCAGTCAAAAAAAAAAATCTTAAAATTGCTTTAGTTTTCCTACACAATAAATGTACTCATTTGGTATTTTAGAGATTACATTATGGCAATAAAAGGTGAATTTACTTTAAGATGTCTTTAAAAATGGTGCTAACAAAGTTGGTCAGCACTGTCTCTATTTCAAGTTTCAGAGACAACAGCATCCATAGGATATGTGCTCCTAACACAAAATTATCTACATGATTAAAAACAAAATCTGAGTGGGTTTTATATTACATGCACTTTCCTCCACTGTGGACTAGTTTCAGAGCAGCTGTTTTGTAGATTAAAACTTTTAATCTACAAATCCACTCTGTTCTTTGTCTTGTTGTTTCCATGTTTATGTAATGCTTTTTCATAGATGGGAATAAAATCCCTACAGCCAGCAGTAGGCGCTGTTATAGCAGCAGTTTAAAACAGGATGCTCAATAATCACACAGAGATGTATGGCTCAGCAGTCCTGCGATCAGAATGTGCAAAAGGTGGGGATAAGAGACACACCAGAGATCTCACCAAAGTAAGAACAGCTGACCAAGTTAAGAAACCTGATTTTGATCCACAGGATCTTTTTCTAAATGCTACGAGACAAGAGAGCATCTCCCGGAAGACTGTGTGCATCATCACTGTCATACACATGTGCCTCCTGATCTGACTGGATGTCCCTCTGCTGCCTATCACTGTTATTGATTTCATTGTTCACGTCAGACTCTATTTCGACCATTTCTACCCCCCTGTTGCATTCTTCTGACTCATCGTCTCCTCCTGTGATTGGTTCAGATCTCTCTGACCGTTGACTGAGACTAGATGGTGGGTGGGGTTCACACAGACAGGCCGCTTCTGGACCGCAGTCACTCAATAATGGAGTAGTGCAAGCTGTCGTCTGTGATCCGTCGTGTGTACAACAGTCTTCGTTGTTTGCTGCTTCTGCTTCAGGGCTTGCTGGTTCTTCCTCTGGCAGCTGCTCTGAAAGGTTGAGATGAGATGTTTCCAGGCTGGTAGATGTTTGTGCATCTTCTTGAGAATCTGACCCAGCTGGAGTTGCACAGACTTGGTTTGGGATGCTTGCAGAAACACTGACACCTTCAGAAACAAACAAATTTTTTTTAAATATTTCTGTGGTACAGTTTCATTACAGGCAATTAAAGCTGATAAGTGCATCAACTAAATATTTACCTTCCTGTTGGGGAGGATCAAGTGATTCGACTTGTTCAGGTAAATGTGTGTTCAGGATGATAGCATCTTTTCCTCCTATTACCACAAAATATTATGTAAAGTTAGTTTTTATAATATTTGAGTTTACGTAGCATTATTCGTAAGTCTATATTAGTAGCTGCAGTTTTGGTGTAATTCCAAAACCGCTACAAAAGCTGCATCATGAAAACAATGTCTAGCAAATAGGGGTGCACCGAATGCAGTTTTCTGGCCGATCGCCAATTACCAATCTTTTAAAAAGCCTAACTTACCAATTCCGATTTTGGCCGATACCATATTTTTGTCTGAAATGTTGCTCAATATATCAAAATAATTGCTGAATTGGCAGTAATGGGATGACTATCGTTAACTGTAAACTTGCAAACATGACCTGGTCGGCCGGTTTGTCAGTCAAACCTCTCTCATGGGAGAAAAAAAAAGCACAGTGGTTGATTTTTAGACCTTTGCGGAGGTTGATAACATCGGTGGATAAGATTGGCTTCCCATGTAAAAATCGGCCGATCAGCGATCTCCCAAAATTAAGGAAATTGGCACCAATAAATTGGCTGGCCAATAAATCGGTGCACCCCTACTAGCAGACAAATTAAAACATGTTAAATTAGAGAAGCAAGAGTCAAGAGTAGGGCTGTAACAGTATGTGTATCAAGTAGCTCGGTTGTAAATCACAGTTCAATGTAGGTTTGACTCAACAGCAAAAACAATAATGTTAAAACATTTGATTCAGTCCACTTATTAAGAGAGGAGACTAAAAGGTAACAGACTTTGATAAAAAGCTGGATTAAGATCTACAGTATAATTATATAATAAGTGCTACTTCAGGTAAGATGGCTTATTTCTTTTGCCAAATAAAAATAAATGCATAAAAAAATGGCTTAGAAATATTTAATCACCAAGGGGAAAACCTCGACTTTTAGTGCATTTAACAGCATTTATTAGATTTGCTCCAGGTGTTAAAAAACAAAGGTGGTGGCTCTTCTGGCTTTCCATACGTCCACTGCTCATTTTCTGCTGTACATCACCAGAAACACAAAATGCTGATAATTTAAAAGTCTTTATGCTCCTTCCAACCTCAACAGCTATGTTTACAATGCTTTAGTGTAGAAAGCACCAAACTTTAGAAAGTTTAAAGTTGATCTGGTAACTAACCCCCAGATCAACTTTTTTTTTTTTTTTAAGTTGTTGATCAAATGTGTAAATAGGCCATTTAGGGTTGCATCTTTAAATTTCTCAGCAAATTTTTATGTAAATCTGTTTAGTGTGTCTTTGGAGCACATATAAAACAGCTTCACTTGAACAAAAGTTCTGGACAAACAAGAAAGACAGAAATGTAATAATAAGCTGAAATAGAACACGACCACAACAGTCAAGTAGATTCAACACAAGTTTAAAAAAATGTGCAAATCGCAGTCAATTAAGTGGGACAGAAATATGCAAATCAACTCTTCCCTTAGCCTATTACACGGAGTTAAAGCTTAAAGTCGTTATTGTTGTCTTCATGTTCATAGTCCTGGAAAGAAGATTTTTTAACTATTTCCTGTTGTTGTACTCAACATAAATAAATGAAAACATATTCCTGCTTGGAATGAGCTTGTTTACAATTGCTAATTTGATTTAATGCACAAAACAAAATTTGTACCACTGCTGTTTTACAAATATACATGTACTGTTACACCCTGAGTAAATGGTTGCAGACATAAGAAGTAATGCAAGAAACATTAAATTTAAACTTGGGTGAAATAAAATGTGTTGCTATTAGAAGAGCATACTTCCAAATACTCCAAGAGATACATTATAAGTCAGGCCTCCAGGCAGCAAAGAGAAAAAGAGGATGAGGAGAGGAAATTATTGTTCACTTTACTGGTTAGTGACATAAATATAAGAGTTATCTAAACCAAGATTTGTGTATCCACCTGGCAGACTCCACAATCCAGAAATCTCAAGAGTTTTGAGTTTTTTCTCCAGCTCTGCCACTCGGTTTCCAAGAATCCTAATCACAATGGAGGAAAAAAATAAAACACAATCATCAAGTTAAAAAAAAACAAAAAAAAACAACATTTGTGCTAATGTCAGATCCACAAATTTAAAGAATAAATAATGGGACGTGAAAAAGAGCAAGTACTTGTTGATTTGGCGTTGGTGCTGGATGACCATGTTCTTCTCGTGGATCGTTTCCAGAAGAGCCGTTGCCAGAGACTTGAGGTCTGAGATAGACTGAGGAGTCACTGGCAAACTGCAGCCGTTTTCCTCAGATAGCAAGAGCTCCTTCACTGCAATCCCCACCCCACCAGTTACAGTTCACAGCAAAGGCCATTCATCATGAGACAAGGCTAATCAAGATTTAGAAACAAATCTGTTTATGTGAGATTTCTGACCTTGTTTAGCAGAAAGAACTCCAGTCAGAGCGCTGCTGTTGGGTTTGCCGCTCATTTTAGAGTTCTTCCTGCTCTCCAGAGCACTCTGAAATTCATCATCAAGAATAAAGTTTGGACTGAATGAATTAAATGTAAAAAAAAAGTTGTGTTTTAACAGAATGTAAAAGAAGAGCAATAATACAAAAGAAAAAATAAAGTTATTGTAGCTACCTTGTATTTTGCCAAGTTTCCTTTAAGAAGGTTTACCTCTTCTTGAAGTTGACTGAGTCGCTCATGCAAGTACCTGTAAAAATTAAAAAATCTCCCATAAAGAAAGCCTCAGTAATATTGAGTAATCCAATAAAAAAAGAGAGCATATTTATAACTGAACCAAGAATGTATTGATAATAAGGAGTTATGCATGGAGTCCATTAAAATGGTTTTTAAAAATCGCCCCACCTGTTCTCCATGCACAGGGCGTCTATATCCAGGAATTGGCTCTCATTGTTCCCCATGATGTGGTTCATTTCAACGTTGAGCCGGTGAGCTTTCTGCTGGAATACGTCCCGCTCAGCTCGCACATCCTGGAGCTCGTCCGTCAGCGACTTTACGCTGTGCACCAGCACCTCGTTCTGCAAGAATAAAATTCAATGATAAAATATGCTGTAATAATAAACAATAACGTAAAATAATAATAAAAAAAGAAATTACTTAATAAATATTTAGTTAATAAAATAAAAAGTAAAAGTACAACCATAAATAAAGTTAAATAACCTGACTTTAATTTTAAGCAGAAACAGTTCATGGAAGCTCAAAAACAGACTATAGCAGATCAGTTTCCTAAAACTAGACAGAATGTTCTACTTTCGCTTACAAGTGAAGCAAAAAACATACATTCAATTCTGTCGTGGTAAGCACACTGCCAACATTCGGTCATTAAAATGGTACAGCCTTGCTGCCTTTAAAGTTGCTAAAACAGCACAAACTATAAAAAGGTGCGGGGTGATTAAATGATGGCAAAGCTGTTGGAGGATGTCCTGCTAGGAGACTCAACCAAGCAGTCACCTGTTCCCTCGCTTGCTCCAGCTGTTTCACAAGATCTTCTCTCTCGTGTGCTGGAAAATGTCGAGCTCCGACCTCCTCATCTCCCAGCCTCTGCTTGGTGATGGTCATCCTCAGAAGCTGAAGGAAGACAGCAAAAGAGCTCTAAAGATTTTATGCTGTTTTTCTCCAATCATCTCTCAGTTAATCCCTCACATTTTGGTAACAGCTGCATATTGATGTACCTTGTTGTCACCCTGAGCTTCCAGCAGTCGCTGTTTGAGCTCTTTAATCTCCTCAGAAAGCTGACTGCTTCGGTCTCTGGAGTCCCTCAGCAGCTGAGCTAAATTCACCTGAGTGACAAAAAGCACAAATAATAACATGTAAACAAGAGCTGGGATTTCTGTATTATTATATACAAGAAAACATAGCTGCTCCCCCAAAAAGAGGCTGAATCAGCAGGCTTCTACTCTGTCATCAATACTGTCTCACCCTGTCCTTAAACAGCTACTATGTCAGCAAAGACACATGCTGTGTGTGCAGATTATTCTGCTGAATGTCTGTGGTGTCACTGGAAACTTAAAACAAAGTCTGAGCACCGTGCAAACAATATAATCAGGATGAAATTACTCACTTGGTTCCTTTTGTCAGGTGGCAGAGAGAGATCCCCATCCTGTTAGTTGTAAACGTAAAGAACAGAATGTAAACACTGATTCTATCCTCTGTTCTGTTCTCTTATAAGAAATTTTTAAAACTTCAGCTTACAATGAGTTCTCTGTACTTCTTTTTGAGCCCCTGGTGTCGCTCCCGGAGCTGGTTGGCCATCAGTTTGTACTGATCCCTCTCCTGCTGACAGGTATCCAACTCCTTAGACAGTATCAGAAGAGCTTCCTTTTTACTGTCCAGCTTACGCTTGCAAACCAAGAACTGCACAGAAAGACGACGTAGCATGACATTAGTTTTCGGCAACAAAGCATCCTGAAAGTTACAGCCTCTGAATCCATAAAGTAAACATTTAATAGAACCCTAACCCCACAGAGCACAGGCAGATCATAGAGAAAGTTTTAGATAAGTTAGGTTATAAAAGAACATCGCAATCAAAAAATAAATCTTACAGCGCACTGTTCAATAATTCAAAAATGGAAAGAATATGACACAACTCCAAACCTACCAAGTCATGACTTTGATGCATTAAACATCAGGAAAGCTAACACTGCAAATCCCCCTGAATACACCATCTCCAGTGAAACACGTTAGTGGCAGAATCAGACTGTGGGGATGATTTATTAAGAAACCGACAGCAAAACAGTTCAAAGATGATGGGGAGATTGAAGGAGCTGTAACAAATCCAGGACACTGTGTGGAGTAAGTTGAAATTGCTCATCTGACTAAAAAGAATGATGGAGAAAAAAAATATTTTTCTAGATGGTAAAGACATACCTTTAAAGATTTACAGCTGTAAATTGAAGCACAAAGTGCAAAACATTGATTCAGATACACTGAATACATTTCAGCACTACTTCTTCAAAAGAAATTAACACAATGAATCATTCCTCTTCCACTGAACAAATAATGTTACCTTATGTTTCCCAATAAGTTTGCAACGTGACAAAATATTGAAAAGTCACGCTGGAATTCTTGTACTCGTCAATGAAGCTACAAGGAAATAAACATAGCTTCATAGAGACTGCAACAGCAGAGATTTTTACACATCATGTTAAACTGAATTAGACTTTATAGCTGCCCGTGACATGAATACTGTTAGTTTTAGTTTAAATAAAGTGACCTTACAGTGTGTTGCTGGAAATTGATTCCATTAGTGGAGGCATTAGTGGACATTCTCTCCTCAGTCTCACCTCATTAAGCAGCCCCTGCCAGTCGCTTTCGCTTCTCCTGGACGGATCCATTTCACCTTTTGATTCAACCGATTAAAGTTGACCAAAAATCCGCCTGAGTTTCAGCTTTGCATCACTGCGTCAGCTCGGCACAGTTCAGAGACATCTCGCATTGTCAAATTGGATTAGCTGATGGAGGACGCGAACTGCATCACTTCCGCTAAGGCCTCAACGTCACTTTTGCGTCATGGTGCGTTCACGAGCGCTGTTAAATGAAGCTACGCCATGTAATATCTGGCTGAGTCAAACTGCGCGTTACTTTTCAAAAATAGATTTAGGCCTAACGTTTAGACACTGGGGCGCAAAACATTCCCAGAGATGTCAAAGTACTCGCATTCTCTACTCAAGTATGAAAAGATATTCTACTAAAAGCAAAAGTACAGGCTAATATGGAAGCCAGTTTCTGCCACTCTGGTCAAAAAAACAAAATAAATTATATTAATATTTCGAGATACTATCTCATTCTAATGTGATAATTTATTTTATCACATTATAATAAATGTGATAAAATATTTTTGAAATTTATTTAAGCACAAAAAGTATAAAGAAATTTCATCTTCTAGAATTCAAAATGGCTTTCAATAGATGCAAAATACTTAAAAAGTTCTAGTCATATAAAAAGCATGATTTTTTTTTCTTTTGTTGACAAAGTAAAGAAAAGTGTATTTCAGAAAGCTTTATTGAACATTTTTAATAAACAATTTATGAATAAACATATATTATTTAAAGTTTGATCAAAAGATTCAGAATTTATGGAGAGTGAATTGTTTCAATAAATTGATGGCACAATTAAATAATTCACAAAGTGTCATTTGGCACTTTCCACTCTCCATAAGTCAGGACATACTGAAGCAACAATTTAGCAACAAAATGTACTTTTTTCTTAAAAGCCAGTTTATCCCTAATGTATGGTATTATCCCTAATCTATTTAATATAGTTTTAGGGATAAAAACTATATGAGGGATGTAGTTTTATGTATTTATGTACATTTTCACTGTTTCTCTAAATTATTCTAAAACTGTAATAGAGCTAAACTGGCTTGAAAATACACTGTCTCTCTGTCCTGAGTACTTAGTACATTTGTGGATTTAAATAGAAGACACAATAAAAGACATTTTATTCCATCTATTTTGGTCAAACAATCTTTAATGCAGTTCCTCAATTTGTTTTTACACTAACCTAGTTGTAGCTTTGTTAAAGTTTCTATTGACTGCTTTAGAGTTAGTAGAAAGGACAACATATATAAACATAACCAGAGATTCAGATAACGTGGCTGTGGGAAGGAAAATATTATTTTTTTTTACCTAGACAAAGATCTGGACAATAATACAAAAACATATTGCTTATAGGGGTTAACATTATGTAGCTTTCATCTGTCAGACAGTCAGTCCTACACCATAGAATGATTTGTGTGGTCAGATCTGTGCAACAGGTGAAAATTATAGAAACAATTCTCCATTCAGCAAAGAAATTGGTCACACATTAGTGGAATAATAAAAAATCCCTCTTTACAATTTCTGAAGTTATAGCAGCACTCAACTTTTCATTTTTATTTATATACTTTGCATAGAAAGCAACAAATCATATATATTTCTTGCTGTCAATCAGGCACTGGGTTGCAAAAGCTTGTTATGATTATAAACTTAAGCTCGTGCGAGTTATCTACTGCATTCAGTTTATTATTGATCAAGAATAAAAATCCTCACATTCAATCATGTCAGTGGAGTTAGAGGAAAATCTGAAGTTACCTGAACATAAACAATTTCTGAACTCTCTTCCCTGATGGACTATAATCAGCTCGAATGTCTTGTTTTTTGTGTATTTTGACTCATGGATTTGTTGGATTTTGATCCCATAACAAATCATGGGCTACACAAATAATATGCTGTCTACATAATCCTGAATGGATTGGCCAAGTCATAGTTTCCAAAGGCTATTGCCAGAACTGACACTCTCTGGCTCAGCTCTATTTTGTTTGCTAGGATTATTATAAAAGCCAACACAGACTAAGAATCTGCTTTGCCATAACATTATCTTCATGCAACTTCATTTCCAAGATTGCTGTTGCTTTTTAAGTTTTAGTAGTCCATTATGCCAAAATCTCTTGAGTTTTGTCTGATTTGCAGAACCATCCTGACAGTTTTCATGGTGGACAAACCCATAAATCTGATTGCATAAGTAAGGTTATACAGCATGTGAAGCTCTTTTGTAAGTGTTCACACTATTTCAGTTTAAGAGGCTCTTCTTTGGTCTTTTACAAACTCAGGTCTACAAACACATGTTCAAAGACCATGGATTTTCCCTTCAGGCTGGAGGAGAAGATGAAACTCCTGCGATCAGTGGTCACAACAGTAAACGAACGGGGTGACTGCACGTAAATATCCTTAAACTTATGAAATGTTTTTGTCTCAGTGTCCCACAGGTGTATCTGCGTGAAAGAGTAATCACTGCCGAGAGCTAAATAATGTCTATCTGCAAAGGTAAAAGGTTGGAGGATCATTGCTCCTCTAGAGGGAAGTGCCTGCACCTCAGTAAACTGCTTATTGACCCACTTAATGACTTTGGAGTCACCGATGTAGCAAGCCAGGGCCAAGTACAGTTCCCCCTCTACTCGAAATGCTTTGACTGCCACTACATCGTCAACATTTGGGATGTCACTGTGAAGGATGAACTTAAGGGTGCTTTTGTTCCACAGGTAGATGACAGGTGACTGGGAGCGGCTTGCTAAAACTAGATAGAACTTCCCATCCACCTCAACAATCTCAGCGTCTGTATCACGAAACCATTCATGAAGGAACTGGTAGGAATAGAAACCGGTCTCGTTGCGGTCTGGTAGGTCAGTCCACTTGTAGAGAGTAGACATGCCTGCCTTGGAACTGTCCACAATCAGAAAATACCAGTTACCATCCATCTGAAAGACCTCCATGTCATTCGGCTTTGAGATGTTGAAGACCTCAATGGTTTGGAACTTGGTAAACTTGTTTTGCTGCTCATCAAACTTGTAAATGTGGGAGCCTCCAAAGAGCTGAGTGATTATAATCAGGACGTGGTTTTCTATCAGAAAGGACTTACATCCAACAACAGATTTACCTGTAAAGAGAAAAAAGGTTGTCAGTTTTAAATACCACTCCAAGTGTAACATGTTGTTTAGCCATGAACAAGCTTGCGACAAATGTAAGTTTGTGCAAACTCCTAGATATCATTTCAGCAAATTAACAATTATATAGTGTGATACAGTAAAAAAAAGCAAAGCTCTCAATGACCTTCATGCTGCATTCTCTAGAATGGTCTTCTGCGTTTGGGAATGCTTATCATTTGGTGTGAACAAAATTTTTAGAACTGAATTGAGCCTTGATGAAGCTGACCCGGAGGTCTCATTTAACTCAAAGGGTCATGCTTTTGATTACACAGGACAATGGCAATATTCACGTACAAAATGGCATCAAACCACTGTAGTTTTCTGGTGCAATAGCCCATAGCATACCTGTAATGTTGTCAAATTTTCTAAAATTCATTTCGATATGATCCCACTCCATGATCACACAGCTGTTGGAGTTAGGGGCAGCCAAGGCCACAAAGATGTCTTCTTTAAATGAAAAAATGTCTGCTGACATGGACTGAATAGGAATAGACTGATGACGCACAAAATCTGGCAAAAAAAAACAAGACAAAAAGAAGAGTTTTTGAATCAAGGAACTGTTTAAACAGCAATTCGAGTTTGGTAATCTGTATTTTCGGTGGACTACAGCTATCAAATTCAGCAATAAGAGCCATAGATGTACTTCTGATGCACTGATCGTATAAATGCTTACAATAGTATGGTGAAAAGACAGAAACCTGCTTTTAATTGTTCTTTTGGTTTTAGATTTAGCTCTATACATAGTATAAGTTATTTCAGCACATTCTCTAGCAAAGGCTCTCCCACACATACTTTATGGGGGTGGTACATTAAAGTACATCATTCATTATTTATAAAAACTCTTTTAGCAATTATCTGGATCAGTTGTGTTTTTGTGGCTGCATGCCATGTTCAGTGTATACCTTCCGTAATTAAAAATTTCTCTTTTTTGATGAACACTATAACTACACATAACTGTAACAATATGGCAAAGTACTATGTTTAAAATAACTGGTAATAGTTCATAGTGCCACCATGTCTGGTTGTTGTACCTCAAAACACATATTGTGTGATAACTTTGCCTTAAAACTGTTTATAAAAATGTTGCTTGTTCATTGCAAAGTAAAACAGTAAATTTAAAGTGACAAAAACTAAGTGTACTTCCCCCATAAGATGTACAGAAAATAAATGTTAATTTTCAAAATGTGGCAGAGAAATACAAAAAGCCAGGCATATAAACCCTTATGATTTACAGTCTTGAAAAAAATTAAGGCTGTGTGTATGTTTGAGTGTAACTCTAAACACAAGCACTTTTGGATTTTTAACAATAATACAATTTCAAGCAAACAAAATGAACAGCATAAGCAGAAGAATTTTCTGCAAAATGTTAAATACAAAATGATAGTACGAGTCTGGCTTCCGGAAAATAATGTTTTTAGGACATATCAGTGAATCGTTTGAACACCATAGCTGGGAGCATAAAACAAGAACATTCCAGGGAAAAGACTCATGTACTATCTGTGAAGCATGAAGGTGAAAGTGTCAAGATTTGGAGATGGTTTGCTGTGGCAGATATTGGGCAGATCAACATCATGGTATCCACCTTAAATCTTATTTTGTCAGAGGCTGTTTGAAGGAAATGTCCGCTGACCTTGAGTTTCTTGTTTTTATGTGTTCATCCATTTTCTGTCATGTCATGTTGAATAACTAAACCACTTAACTGATTTTTTTTTATTATTGATTTCTTTGCTGACCGCTTCCCTTTTGCTGCTGTCTTTCTCTGAATAGTGCCATTATTTTACCTGTAGAAATGCATTCGCCCGGTGGAATAGGGAGGTCATTGAGACGCTTGCCCTTCATGTCACTGGGGCCTGCACAAAAGACATCTGATACGGAGGCGTTTGTGTTTTTCAGCCACATCATCAGCCATTTGTTCTCACAAGTGCACTGGAAGGAGTTGCCTCTCAGATCCCTGTTGGAAACAGGGAACAATGAGGATTTATGGCAGATATGACCCTGATGCTCAGAGCCTTACAGATAGACTACATGTTTGAGTAATAGATGTGTACCTGTGTGTTCTACAATCTTTGCACCTCAATGATTCAGACATTTTGGCAATATTATAGGTCCATTAGCAAAACAATAAAAAATAAATTACCACCAGCAGATAATCAGTATCACAATGTTATTGTGCCAAAGGACAGAAAAAAACATTAGCAAAAACTTAACAGTGGACTTGACAGATACATTACTCATCATTCAGTTTCTAGGGAATCACTATTTTAGAATAATTCAAATAAATGAAAGGAGATATTTTCAAAGACCCGCAGAAATCCCATCCAAAAAACACGACTACAAAAGTTTGCAAAAAATAAATAAATCTTGCTTCTTGGATATTAAAAAATAAGGGATGACTCAAGACTTCGTGCTGCTTCAGTCTTGAGGGATTTAAAACAGAACAGCATGATCAGCTTCACTTTGAAACACATTATGGAAAAAGTAGATGACTGTTTTCTCTCTCTCTTACTCTCTCACACACAGATACATATACACACACTGCTGATACCGCAACTGCTTACTCACAGCTCTAGCAACGAATCCAAGTCGAAGAACAGATCTCTTGGCAGAAACCGTATCTTGTTATTTGCCAGGGAGCTGCACCAAACACACAGAGGGACAATAAATGCCTTTTTCTTTTTGCCTGTTCAGTATCTTCTGTGATTTTCAGAGACAGGTGCATAGGACTTACAGATGGGTGAGGGTTCGCAGACCTCTGAAGGCATTTTTGGTGATTGTGTCGATCTTGTTTCGTTCAATGAATCTGTGATTTAGTCACAAAAGACCAGGTGAGACATAGATGGTAATTCATGGGATATGATTTAATAATTAAAGCACATAGTGCATACCTCTTTAGCTATTTTTGTCATACAACAATCTTCTATGCATTTTATTTGAATTTTTATGCTGAACCAGTTCAACCAACACAAAACAGTGCATAGCTGAGAAGTGAAAAAAAAATACAAATACTTTATAAAAATCCTGACATTCCTTATTATTCAGTCCCTGTAAATCAATAGTTGGTATAACACCCTTTCACTGCAACAACAGGTGTGGGGGTATGTCTCTACCACCTTTGCTTGTCTAGAAATAAAATGTTGCTTAGGTACAGTTTGAAAAATAGCTTTTGAATATTACTACAGATTTCAGCGATATCTAAGGAGTTGTGAATTAACATTAACATTAACAGCCGATTTGTTTGGATTGGCAGTTCTCTTTTAAAAGTGAAGGATGTTTGTTTACAGCCAGGCAATTTCTGGTAAGATTCATAGCCTCAAACTGGCGCATTATGTTAAGGACAAACGTTAGCAATCAGATAACATTTAAAGACACATCCAGGAAGTGTTCTCAACAGTGGAGAGCCCAGACTTTCTGTGCAAAGCAAAACATACTCTTTCAATTTTCAAATGACATATTTAAAGCTTGGGGTATTGTTTTGTAACCCAACGCTTATTCTTCTTTGCTAATGTTTAGCAAATCGCTGAAGAAAGCAACCATATTCATCCTCAGATTACCGCACATGGCTTGACTGCTTATTACTTAGGTGACTTTTAAAGGCACTTGATTTTATTCATAGGGAAAGGGAGTGAACAGGAATGATTAGTAATGCACACAATATTATGTTAAAAACCATATACCATTTGTTTTAGCCATTTTAGTCTAATAACTTTAGTCTAACTTGCTAACTGCTAAGAAAATAAATAGACATGTGTTTTATTGTGTCAGATCTTGAAAAAAAAATTAATTTCAATGTTACTGATAAACTAAGTGAAAGATGGAAAATTCTGAAAAACATACAGTGAAATAAATGTATGAAATACTCACAAATACTCTAGATGAGACAGACCAGAGAAGGCATCATCTTTGATTGCGGTCAAAGAATTAGAGTTGAGAAGCCTAGAAACGATGCACAAATAAAGCAGAAACCTCCTGTCTTTAAAAGTTTACATTCTTTGTGCATACCCCAGTTATTAGTAGGACAACTAAACCCAGGAAAGCTACTAAGTTAAATATAATCACTAATCCTCTGCGTTTCATGGCACTTACAGCAACTGAAGAGAAGGCATGAGAGCAAACATCCCCTCTGTGATTTCCGCAACGGATCCATTAACTACGCTTCTATGATGAAGCACAGAGAGGACATCTTAACACCAAACACAAACTAAACCACAGCCAAGGCATATTTATTCCCCACATTAAGCACAATTTATCTTATTACCTTCTCGGGCTATTTCGTTTGGACTGAAACTATTTTCCCCGGTTGTTTACTTACAGTGAGTTGATTTCCATCGGGATGGTCCGGGGGATCTGGGAAGCCCCGACGCAAATGAGAGTCTCCTTGGAGCAGGTGCATCCTGAAGGACATTTAACGTTCCTCCTGGAGTCCGCTGCTCCTAAAAAACACAACAACACAAAAACAACCGCTGACCAACGCGCAGCATGTGCCATTTTGCTCCTTCAAGCTGGGAATAAAAGACTGAAGCGACGGTGGTCAGGTTTAGCCGCTGATGCGCGACATCAGTATGCAGCAGCACAGAGAAAAGCCCTGACACAGACTGTTACGGCTGCAGCTGCGAACAGGAAGGCTGCTGAGCTTTGGCAAAAATAACAATCAATGCATGAGTAATTGTATTTGGTTTCAGGGAAAACTGCTAATAAGATCATTTATTGAAATAAATATCTATCTATCTATCTATCTATCTATCTATCTATCTATCTATCTATCTATCTATCTAT